>JBCAUA010425790.1:0-17838 GCA_038406235.1 Peronia verruculata | reverse complement strand
TTATTTTTTGACCACGGTTGTGGACAGCTGAGATAACCACCACTACAGGAGGTTGAAAAGCTTATAAAAACCATGTGTCTGACGTTGTTCTGCAAAGGCGGGAATAATTGAAGAATGGATTCACGAGAGTGTTTGATCCAAATTGCGCGTTCCAGTGAATGACGTGTTCAAAACATCAAGCACCATTTCTTTGAGTAACATTCTGTTTAATCATCCAAAATATCAACATTGAGGTGCACACTCTTGCCATACACTTTCAAGTCGCAGGGCAATATAGGTAGGACCTATGTTTAAAAATTCTCCGGTGAAGGTCGTGGGTTCCGAAGGCCATAGGTTCTTTTCTAGTTTCTTAATATGTTTTTCTTGTTGTTGTTGTTGTTACTCAACTATTTTATGTCTTAAAACTGCCCCGCGGGGGCCCGAAGTACATAAGTAGGTTCCTGCTCCCACCTGCAGGCGGTGAAAGCTTGCCATGGGTGGGATGTCTCCCATTTAATGCCATCTCGACATTCTAGTGATTCTACAATATCTCACCTTGCTCCTGTCTTCTGTCCCGCTTTCTTTCCTCTCTTCTTCTTGACGTGTAAGCGTATCTTAACGTGTTTTGGCACACTATAACTGTGATCGTGCTGATGTGCCATGAAACCCAACACAAACAAACAAACAAAAAATGTCTTATAATGTTTATTTTATTGATAAATATTGCATTGTTAAAATGTATTAATCCCATAAGCAAATTAAGAAACAGAACTAACTAGTGAAACTTGAATTCGGGCCCATCCTGCACGTACTTTTAATTTGAATCAGTACTTTTAATTTGAATAACCTAGCCAAATATTATAATCTAGAAACCAGTTACAAGATTAATGCAAATATACATCGTCACTTCTGAAATAGGATACGTTTTTGAATTGAGATCATAACGCTTCGTTAGTTTCAAATGACAATATATTAAGGTCAAATTTTCTGGCTATAAAAAGGGGACCGTAGTTTACGCACTTTCAGTGTGGCCAAGAAGTTCGATAATGTAGCACCGGCAAGTAACATTTATACCCATATCTACCGAAGAATTCATAATATATATGTAATATGAAGGGTTTGAGGACAAAATGAGACATATCCAAAATCACCGTTTAGAGAAAAAGAACAATTTGTTCTCCAGTAGCTAGTATATTTAGTAATTTTTCCGAAGACTTTCGGGAAGGGTAATTCGCGTTTGATGAAAAGGAAAGTCCTTACCATATAGCACTATCACCATTCCCAGTATTGAGGGGTATAACTCAAAATTTTCAAAAATGGCGTTTGTCGCGTTTTGCCCTGAAACCTTTCAAATGTACACTGGGGCAGGTCATGTCTGCAGTTTCCCTGGCTGGATTTTGACAGTTCGGTAAGTCTAGTTTCCGCATTTTTTTTTTTTTTTTCTTGAGACCAGCAGTTTGTGTTCAATTTACTTTATAAAAACTGTCACTGTCGGCAGACAGAAGTTCCGTGTTGTGTTCCTCAGTCTGACAACTCTATTTGTGCAGGTAAGCTTAGCAACAGGGGATATACGGACGCAAGTGTATGATAAGCCATCGTAGTTATGATGACACATGATTTGGCAAATTCTGACTTTCTTTTCCTCTAGCTTTTTCCTTTCCTACTTTTACCCCTCTCACCCCCTCTTTTTTTTTTGTAAATCCGTACCTTCACTTTGTCCGTCTCTCCTTGTTCCCTTCTTTCATTCTTTGTCCTCTTCTTCCTTTTACCATCCTCTTTCCTTCCTTCACTACTTCCGCCTTTCTTTCTTTCGTTCGTTCTATTTTTTTCTTCTCTTTCTTAGTTTTCCTTTCCCCTTCACCCTTCCTTCTTTCCTTGCTTCCTACTTCTCTTCTTTCTCCCCCCCCCCCCTTTTCCACTCTGTCTCTTTACTTAGTCCTTTTCCAAGATTTATTTCCTCCCTTCTTTATTCTGTGTTTGTCTTTTTCTTTTCTGTTTCGTTTCTCTATCTGTTTCTGTTTTTCTCCCCTCCCCGTCTATCTGTCTATCTGTCTATCTGTCTATCTATCTATCTATCTGTCTGTCTGTCTGTCTGTCTGTCTGTCTGTCTCTCTGTCTGTCTATCTATCTATCTATCTATCCACCTATGTATCTATCTATCTATCTGTGTGTCTGTCTGTCAGTCTGTCTGTCTATCTATCTATCTATCTAGCTGAAAAAGAAATCATAGGGCCAAAAGGTCACCTCATCATTCGATTTTTTTTTTCTTCTACCTCCCTGCCAGCGCAGTCTCTCAATCACTCTCTCCTTTTTTGTATTTACACATGGATCAGTATGCCATGTTGAAGATAAAAGAAGCAGACAGTGCATTGTATAGGGACACAGTTTTGATGCCTACTTCTTGTTATAAGCTTGCACACACATACACAGAGAGAGAGAGAGAGAAATAAGTGTTAGCAGATTCAAGTGGCTTTGTTAAGTAATTCTCCGATCTTAGATTTGGAAAGGCAGGTCATGCAGAGAACGAGAGAAAGAATGAGAAGAGAGAGAAGGATGGACAATGAGAGATAGCAGGATAGACAGAATGAGAGAGAGAGAGAGAGTAAATGATTGACACTCTAGCAGACAGCTAAACAGAATGCCATTATTATTTTTGTTATTTTCGTTATCATCCCCATTCCTGCCGGAAATTTAGTTGACCATATTCGAAACTGAGTCCCCAGTGAAGTGTGTTCACATTAGGTGCTTCTCTTTGCCTTCTCGGATATGTTGGGAAAACCCTGAGATAAGTGACGAGTTTAAATACATGAAGTTATTCACTTCCTCTCTCCTTTATCATTAGGAGATGCGCGTCATGTTGCATACATGGGTGCTCTTGATTAGGCCTACATGGTGGATTAGGTTGTGTTGGGGTGTAGCACGACACAATAATGATCACAGCTATATTGTGTCAAACAGGGTAAGATACGTTTACATGTCAAGAAGAAGAGAGGAAAGAAAGCGGGACAGAAGACAGGAGCCAGGAGAGAGAGAGAGAGAAAGAGAGAGTGAGAGAAGAAATTAATGTCTCCCGTGGAATGTCGAGGATGGCACACCATGGGAGACACCCCACCGATGGCGGCAGCAGAGAACCTACTTATAAACCCCGGGCCCCCGCGTGGGCGGCCTACATGTAAGCATGTATATAAAATACCACAGAAGATGTTAAATTGTTTCTCTGTGCGGTAGGCATTATCTATACTATTTTAATCTGCAACCACACCCACAAAAGGCTTATAGTATAAGTTATTGACTCGTAAACAAACAAACCCAAATAAACAGTGTCTAACGCAGATCTCCCGGTGGTATATTATGGACATGACATTTGTACATATTAAATTTCAACCTGGTACATTATCAGATATAATCTGTTTTTCCAGCACAGATGATAATAAGCGCAGGTGTAGTGGCTGTGTGCTGTCGCTGTTTCCCAGTAAATATTAATAATTTGCTTTGTGCATCAGATCTCACTGGCCTGGGTGTGTAAATTGTTGGTAAATGAGCCTGACACATCCAGTGATTTGCAGGGTAGAGTCGGGAAAGAGCAACAGGTGCTGGCGACACAACCAATGTGGCATCAAGCATTGCCGCTGACCCATTACAGTATATTATTCAGCCTTCTTGTGAATATACAATAGATTTTAAAACATATACACCATATTGGACGACGGCAACAGATGACTTTGTTGTTGTTGTTGTTGTTGTTGCTGTTTGCTGTTGTTGTTGTTGTTGTTGTTGTTGTTTCACTACGAGAGAAACAGGTTTAGTGTGAAAGAAAAAGAAAAAAAATTCAGTCTCCATACCTAGATTGATGCTACGTCTATATATTATTATATAGCTGTGTTTTGCAGCTGAGAATATAAGTGTAAATCTCTCTAATCACCCAACCATCTACCCCTCCCCTCCTGCACTTGTACGAGCGTCCACTCACAATGTTTGTAAGCTGAGGGGCAGTGAAACCTTAAACAACATCTTAATTTCGTCGTGTCAGTGAACACGGACGTGCTCAGTCAGCTGTGCATTTTCGACTTGTGTTACAGAATGTTTGCAGTTGCTGTCGTTTGTATGTTCGTCAAACCGTAAACAGATCAACACCTATGTGTCTGTGTGTGGGATATTTTGGTCGACGACAGTGTGATCGAATGTTTGCCAAGACAGCGCCTCTTCCGGCTCTCTTGTTCTCTGTAATTTCGCTGATGTTCCAGCAAATCTGAGGCTGCGAGTTTTTCTCAACTGATTACACGACAGCTTTTTGAAAAATATTATGATCGATTTTTATCTTTTTTTTCTCCCAAGTGGCTCAAATGTGTTTGAGGTAAGTTCCAAATGTGTATACATTTTCCTCCTGTGAGCAAGAGCAAGGGAGATAATAACAAAAGTGTCGTGATGTGATGTGTAGTCAGTTGACCAAGATGTCGCCAAAGGACCGGCCATGTAGTGGTTGATATCGGACTGTAAACTATGGCGTAAAATATCGCACCGTTCCAGGTGTGTGTAATTAAATGCATGGACAATGGGAGATCGTTTCGCAGATTATCCGCCCTTTCCAAAAGAGGGACTTGTACATTTTTAAGGGGAGACCAGTTTGACCAAGCTTTTACTTCCCTTTGCTGGGCAAAAGATGTGTTGAGCAAGCAGTGTAAAGAGGGAAAAAATCCTTTTACTGCTTGCCATTCGGAAGACTTATCGCCCAAAAAATTGATAAAATTTTAACAGTAAGAAGAAAACATTCTCTTTACATCATAATTTTTAAGGGGGAATTTTTTTATGGCGTATGTTTCAAGCAAAAGGGCGCAAAAGTGAATATTTTCCTCTTTACACTGCTTGTTCAATCCCTCTTTTTTCTGGTAAAGGGAGGTAATAACACTGAGCACAACGATCTCTTGTTATCCTATCTTTTTTCTTGAATTGTTCATTATTGTTGTAACAGTGGAAAGGTGCATAATGGTTTATATCACATCAAATATTCAGGATGCAGTATTGTTTGACATGCAAAACCGAATAGTTCTATCACCACAGAGTATTCATGAGCATCACGTGAGCATTGAGTTATCCAGAACAAACTCCATAGCTAAGGCTGTTCACGTGGTTAGGCCAGATCGACCACCAGGGCCGATATTTAAATACCGTTTATCTATTTTGACTGTCTTGTGTGCACAGAATAGTTAATATTTGCATCATTAAAACCACAATGACCTTTAGTGTAATTTTCATCTACTTTCATAACTGTCAGGCGGAGCTGGAGGAAATGTTGGACCATCGCTCTATTGACTTGTGCTGGTGTGGCATTGTCAACCCAACGAAGTGTTTGACTAAACGCGTTTTTCATTACAACTGAATCATTTCCATATCAAATCAGCTTTAACTTTCCCACAATATTAGAAGATAGTCTATTACATTAATTCATTCTTTTAACAAACTGCATTTTGTTCACGAATTATTTAAAGAAGATGACATTTTCTGAAAACAAGAATTCTGAAGGAAAAGGCGTTTTATCAGAGATCTGTTAGTATAGTAGCAAACTGACTGATGTTAGTTCAGGCTAAACAATGTGGAAGTAACTTTGCCGAGGCGTTTAAAACGGTGCTACGGCCCTCTTTTTGTATCTGTGTGTCAACCTCTTTGGTGTCAACCCAGTATACTAAGCCTGGGCTGTGTGGGCCAGGCCGCCAGGAAGTTCATTACCTTAGGTGTTACACGCTGACACTCGGATGGCCCTGTGCGCTATCAGAACAGAATCGAGTTTCTCGGCAGTGTTGCTCCTCGCGTGTAGCGTTTGGCCAGTCCGTCAAGGCTTCAACTATAGTTGGTAAATGTAACGATTCTATCTTTCTATAGTTACACAGGTTGTTTTTGCTATTCCATGGATAACTAAACAATCGTATAACCACGGTAGATCTAGTTGTCTGTTTTGGTTGGTTGACGATATCACGAAGCGTTTGGCCACTCAATTACAGGGTAATGAGCGTGTCGTTCTGTATCAGTAATATACTATTTGTAGTATCGCTGGGATGGATCGTATTTCAATCTCCGTAGCTGTGAAAGTCGATTGTTGGCAAAGACTTTGTGTAGGTACAGTGTATTACAGTCTGTCAAGGCAATGAGAGGTTAGTGTCTCAATTCCGGGGACTACCAATGAACATCACATTGTGCTTAATTGGAGAAATTTAATCTGTGGAGTCCTCTTCACTTCATTCCTGGGTACTCACACACAGACGTAAGTAGATCTCTCTATCCCTTTAATGATAATTTTACACAGCCAGGCAGATGGATTGATTCCAATCGTGTTTCAGAGAATAAATTCAGCGATTTCAGTGACTGTACAATAATTATGTTCGTACTTTCAGCAAGGACAAGTTTTCATAGTGAGACTAACTCTAAAAACGACAACGGAGAGTTATTCGCTCCGCATGGAAATTTCGTTGCAGAAAATACACACCGCTCACAGTGCTTAAACTACAGTATATTGCTTTAAAGCATAATTACTAAGGTTAAGCATTTGTAGGCCTTTCAGTCTATCTGTGGACTATCTCATCCACTTCCTGTGAGTATGTCGGGCCGCGGCAGAGGCTGTAATCATCTCTACGTCAGCATGACCGAGATGTCCTGTGGAGCAATTTAAAAGTACTGCTAAAAGATTTAAAGAAAAGAAAAATGGGCTCGAGGCCTTTATTTACTGTTTAAGTTTCTGATCGCCTTGCCCTAGACAAAAGCATGAAAATTACATATAAGAATTATTGTATACTAATATAAATACATGTATTACCGTAAATTATAATTTCTCAGATAAGAACTTCATCTATCATTATAGTAATTACGACGCTCCAGCAGTTTCTATCGACCTTCAAAGTTTGATTGATGTACTTGAGCCAGACCTATTTCGGCCTTATAAAATATGACTTTGCATACTTTTAGTTCTTGCCAACTTACCATGGTTTTAATTGTCAGTCGTACCCACGAAATCTGCTACCCTAAACTGTGGGGTGGGGGGGGGGGTGTTGAATCTTGTCGTCTTTACCACCTATACGTTTCTACATTAGCAGCTGTGTATGGGTCGTTTTAATTGTTTTTCTTCACTTTACTCAGTCGCGGAACAAATTTATTTTAATCGTACTTAATAATCCACGATCAAGACGTCACTGCATACTACCCCACTTCACCCGGATGTACGTGCACTCTTTACTGTTCTCAGGAAAGCAGGCATGATGATGACCTGGAAACGATGACCTTGTTGATAACACCCCGTGCGTTTATCAGTTATCTCTGTTAATCTCGGGAAAACAGTTGGATGCCATGTCTCAGAAGTGCGACATCATGCAGACAGATCTTGATTGAATTACCGTCTCCGGTTGAATATGTAATTTACTGATTCACAGACACGAACATATCCGTGGGATATTGCTGTATCTTAACTATCCGTGGATATAAAATAAGATATAGGCATTCATTTGTCTCGTTGTCAGTCGAAATGAGACTTATGTCGCTGCGCTAGAACGAGAAATTGGGCTTTGAATGTGATGGGGTGGGGGGGGGGGGGGGTGTCAGACATCGAACTCTTTTTTATTTCAGAAATGGAAAGTGCATTCATTTCTGAACAAGACAGTATCAGTCTTATCATCGATTTATAAATATTTCTTCATTATAATCGGGGTTTTGTGAGTTAGGTATGTAGATGTGTTTTTGTTTGTTTCTCATGACAGGTCGATACTTTGTACAAAGTCTCCTTCTTGGGGTGGCAAATAACTTCCTCCATTATTTCAGATGTTGAAATTGCGAAACGTTCGATCGTAGTTTGGTTTTGTTTGTGTTGGGGTTTAACGACACATCGGCACGACTACGGCTATACGGTGTCAAACACGGTAAGATACGTTAACACGTCAAGAAGAAGAGAGGAAAGAAAGCGGGATAGAAGACAGGAGCAAGGAGAGAGAGAAGAGATTGATGTCTCCTCTGGAATGTCGAGGATGGCACTCCATGGGAGACACTCGACCGATATCGTAGATTTGTCTGTGTATCATACAACCATTCACATACTCATCCGATTCACTTACCTATCAAAGCACTTGCTCACTCTCAGCTACTCATTCGCTCAAACACTCACCCACTCACTTTCAGAAACTAGAGAGGGAGAGAGAGAGAGAGAGAGAGAACGAAAAGATTAGGAAAGAGAAAAAGAAAGAAAAATAGAAAAAGATAGACAAAGAAGAGAAGAAGGAAAACATAGAGAGAAAGAGAAAGAAAGGAAGAAAGAAATCGAAAGAAAGAAAAACACATGAAAAAAAGAACGAAAGAAAGAAAGAAAGAGAAAGAAAGAAAGAAATAAGAATTGTCTTTAGAACAAGAGGAAGCGAAGCAGACTGTGGCAAATTAATGAGGTCCTGGGAGTAAGGCTCCGGTTTGGTGAAATGGAGACGTTCGTCGTAAATAATTGTCTTTCTATGTCTGTCCACTCTTCGTATTTCTGTTTTTTTTTTTTTTTTACCCTTGTCTGGTATCCTGTTACGTGACTATTAAAATGGATGTAAGCCTGTGTGGTTGTGTGTCCGTGATGGTTAAATTAAAGTAGAAGATACAAAGAGAGATAGAAAGAGAGAGAAGATGTTGAAAGTGTAAAAACGGGGCGAGAGAGAGAGAGAGATAGAGAGAAGGAAGAGAGGATGTTGAAAGTGTAAAGGCGGGGTGAGAGAGATGTATGGGAGGTAAGAGAGCGAAGAGAAAGAGAGAGAGAGACAGAGATAGAGAGAAGGAAGAGAGGATGTTGAAAGTGTGAAAACGGGGCGAGAGAGATATATGTATATTGGAGGTAAGAGAGCGAAGAGAAAGAAAGAGAGAAGAATAAGTGGATGTGAAGTCCATGCAGTACAGAGATACAGTGTATTAGGAAAAAGAGAGAGGAAAGGGGGGGGGGGTGAAAATAGAGAGGAATAAGGGAAGAGGTAACGATCAAGCGCGAGAGGTATGAGAAAGGAGAAAGAGGTTGAGAGAGAGAATGGAGAAGAGAGAGTGAGGGAGGATGTAAAGGCTGATCGATGTGAGAGAGGGAGATATGAGGAGAGAAAAAGAAAATGAAAGGTTTTGTGTGTGGAAAAGGGAGGAGGAGAGGGGGCGGGGGGATATTGAAGGAACCCCTAATAATGCAATAATTCTAAAGTGCATATCTGCGTTTGTGTGTATGCTGGAAGGGGAGATGGAGAGGAGCGCCAGTTGTTATAAAATTGCGTCTTAAAAAGCATTTTTAAAATGTACGTTACTTCAGTGAAAGGAAAGTGGGATTATTATTTTATTTATAAACACAAAAGAAAGATGAGGAGAATAGGCTGTCAATGTGTACTTTTGTGTAAATGCGCGCAATTCTGTGGTTGGAATGACAAGAGATGTTATTTCATTTGCAGGCGATTTTACTTTATTTTCTGTGAAGAATTAGGTGGCAAAGAAAGAGTATATAATTATTTATCTAACAAATATGTATTCTGCATGTCTGTGTGCACCCGAGAAACAGATGTGTTTGTCAATGCAGAAAACAGTGAGAGATTTATAGAGACGGAAACAGTAAGAGGATTAAAAGAGCGTCCACGGTTGAATATTTATTATATTGTCAGAATAGATGAATAGGCGAAATATTTATAGTGAAACCTAATATATTAATATCTTTCAAGGAGCTTATACTATTATACGCGAGAGCGGACACAAGACGTCGCTTTAATAAAACATCCTGTGTCTCGCGTGCCAAGACTGGACGCCATGGCCATGGAGGCTTTGTGGCTATTTTGCTCTGCCTGGCGTCCTTTACTACGCACGGAGTTGGTCACTGTTCTGATCTAGTGAATCTTTTCTTGTACACAAACGGATCCTTTTTTTTTTTTAACGAGAGCTACAGCAAGAACAGAGTACAACAAACTTGCAATCATGTGGTAGTGTCAATGTGAATTTCGTTCATTCGTGAAATCATAAACACGTGAACGGCGTAAACTAGGTGTCTTTCCCTCATGGGCATGGCTCCACACTCAGCATGTGTCACGTCATCACTCCGCTCTCCAGTATAAATAGTATAAGCTCCTTGATATCTTCCCATAGATATCCATATATCTCAATGAACACATGACACAATAGTGTTATGTTATTTTTTTACCACGGTTGTGGACAGCTGAGATAACCACCACTACAGGAGGTTGAAAAGCTTATAAAAACCATAACCAACATTTTTTACACACAGAAAGAGAAATGAAGGTGATACCAATAACTCTCTATGCTAAAAATCATGAGAAGTAGATTAACATGTCACACAACATGATGAAATCAGCCACATGTCAAATTTTGACAGTCGTTAGTATCACATTAAAGATTATTCAGTTCCCTCTTTGTTAGTGAAAAAAATCTTTGTTCTGTCTTGAGTAGAAGTCGACATATTGTCAATAAAAGCAAGTGAAAGTGGCCTAATGCTGCAGTAGAATTTGGTGAGAAAATGCCAACCAATTTTGGTAAATCCTGATTTATTTTCATTTAGGCCTTGTCAGTGAATTACAATATGCAGACTTTAACTCCACATATTTCAGCAAATTTAACTCTGAAATACATTTTAAAATGGACATACATTTGTGAAATAAAAAAAACTGCCTTAATAATTCTCTCACTGTTGAAAAAAAATCATCTTTTCCCTGGTGGCCTTGATAAGTGCTTGATTTCATTGTAACGTCTAATATTTATGTGTCTCTGAACAGGGCTATTCAAGATATCTCTGTAACTTGGATAAATATTTCCTGTGACGGAATGTACTATTAACACACTACTTCTGATACCTGGCATCTCCTTCCAGAACTCCTACATTGCTCTCTCTGCCAGAATCTTGCTCTTCACATTTGTCAACAGTCCAGGGGTCTTTTTATCCATCCAGTCCATTTTCCCTGCATGAGACAGTACTTCCACCGGAGGCTAAATAAATCATGACAAAGAAAAATGTTTTGTTTTATTAGTTCTCCAAAGACAGAAGAGTGTCAAAGCTATCTTACCTACTTCATTTGTGGTCTCTCTAACCTAGCTTGAAATCATCACCCCTGATCTTTACTGCACATTTTACTGCATCTGGAAGACATCATCTCTTTCCTCATTGTCATATCAAAATATTAAAAATGAGACGTGACACAATGAAATCAGGCTCTTGTCAAATTTTAAGCATAATTATGGAGTTATTGGTATCACTGTAAACATTATTCACTTCCCTTTCAGTGTGTAGAAAAATGATTGTTCTACCTTAAGTAGAAGTTGAAATATTGTCAATAAAGATGATGGGGGTGACCGGTTCCTTCAGCTGAATTTATTGAGAAAATGGCTGATCACTTTTGTAAATCCTTCTTAATCCTTGTAAGGCCATGCCACTAAATTGCAATTTTTGGGCTTCTACTCTGTCTATTTTGGTAAATTTAATGCTGACATGCAATTTTAGACTGATTCAGAAGGATTGGTGAGGAAAAAAAAATGCCATAAAAAATCATTCACTGTTGAAAAACATGATTTCTCCGCCGACTCAGTTTGACAAGAGCCTGATTTCATCGTGTTGTGTCTCAAATATGTTATACAGTGTTAAGTTTGCATAAGCTTGTACAATGCGAACAGTCTGTAATACATGTTTACCGAGCACTGCAGAAACTGAGCTTGTCAATACAGCTCTCTTGACAGTTCCTGATTATGCAGCCACTCGCAAAACCTTCAAAGTTCCTTTGACCCCTGGTTTGATGACCTCATTTTCATTTCTGGGATTGCGGGCTGGGAAATGGCTGGCAATGTGCTGAACAGCAGTAAACCATAGACCTACTAAAAAATAGAAAGAGTTGTTAAAAAAAGAAACAAAAGGTACAATTAAACTGCTATCTTTTTAGGTCTGCATTGTAGAGATCAACCAATTAAATGGCCAATGATGTTTGTTTTGTTTTAATAATTTTATGTCTGCATTTATCCGATATAATTTATTTTCCAATATGGGGTGTCTTTCATAAACAACAGATTTAGATGATAAATATCAGATAATATAGACCTGAGGCATATTTATGTTTGTACGAAACCTCAACAATGCATCTTTTTATCTCTGCCTAATTAGTGGTCAGTTTTATCTTAACATTAGAGATCAAAACTGATTCCCCAGTTGTTTGTGCACTGTTTGAATCTGAAAAGTGAACGCTTCCAGAAGTTGTACTTTTCTTAATACATTCATCCATGTTCTTTAATTTTATAATAAGCTGATTCAACAATTTCTGCATCTTACAATGGGAATTAATTAGGCTCATAAAAAAGTCAGACCTTAATTGTAATGATCAAAGAGTACCTTGTTGAGATTTAATATGTATCGCAGGCATTTCAAAATTTTGGCAATCCTAACATTTCATGCCTGTTCTGTTGTCATTCATACTATGCCTCCCGATTCCCCTGACTGTGTCAAGGACTCTGCATCCAGCAAATCTACCTCCACCTGTTCCAGTGTGTGCTTAGCACTGGGACAGATATTGTAAAGTGTTTCACTTTCTTCTCATCTTCCACACTATGGACCGTTCCTCGCACAAGATAGCTGTCCTCCTGAAGGAGCTTGACCACATGGCTAGCTATATAGCCACTGGTTCCACTAACCAAAACCACTGAAATATGGTGGAAAGAATGCTTTTTCAAGACAATCTATGTGTCCCTTAAATTATACTTTAGTTGTCATGTTGAATAGCATTTTGTTACATAGATCAATCAAGCACTGGTTAATCTGTTTTGATTTGAATTCAAAATATATGTACTCCTTTTTTTTACCACAGTTAAAGTAATATTATAATCAGTTGATGTTTGTACATCTTGAGCAGTGCAGACCAAATATTAGATAAGAAACTCAAGGGCATATGGAGTTATTGGTATCACTGTAAACTTTGTTTTGCTTAGAGTACTGAGAAAATATTTGAACTTGAGCTTCCCCTTCAACATCCATATGTGTATTCAGTCCCACAATACTAAATCTAAGGGGGGCGCAGTGGCTCTATGATTTGGCCTCTGCTTCAGGTGAGAACAACTCAAGTCGGTGAGGTTGCCGGTTCGGGTCGACTCATGGGTCTTTTCATCGGGGGATGGAAGGGCTCGAAGATTGAAGACCTGTATTTTTTCAGTGACTCAACAGTCCCCTGGCTTCCTCTGGGTAGGAAAGCCAGATGTCTAGCCTTCTCGGATAAGGGCAAATATATTTTGGAGGTCCCATTAAATAACCTCTGGCAGTTCAAAATTGATGGAGGAGCAGGCTGCTGTCCTGGCAAAACTTCCAAATTCTAATTTTCTATCACAAAAAACATCTCAGCAAAAACAGACAACCTCTTAAAATAGAAAAGCTAAGATAATCCTACTTTCTTAGGATTGAAAGGCTTAAGGAAAAAAATAAATAAATAAATAAATCCCTATATAAAAAACATAGATCTATTTCTGAGTTCTATTTAACTGACAGAAAAAGGCAATAAAATTAGTGTCACTTCACTTTCGCCTTGAATCTTCCCCCTGAGACATAGGCTGTTGATATTTCCATTATCCAGTCTATAGCTAGCAGGAACAGGGAAGGTGATAGGAGACAGCCCTGTCTCACTCCCGTCTGTACTTGGAAGGCATCTGTGACCTGTCTGTTATGTATAACTCTACACGACATCCCTTCGTAGGAATTCTTGATAATGTTGGTGATTTTTCTCAGCACTCCATAGTGTCTCAACAACTTCCAGAGGGTCTGTCTGTCCATGCTGTCCAAGGCCTTCTCATAGTCTATAATGGCGTAGAGAGGTGAGCTCCATTCCTGTCACCATTCAAGAATGATGTGTAGGGTAGCGATCTGGTCTGTACAAGTGTACAATTATAGTGTAGGCCCACTGAAATATGAAATAGGTCTAGCTAGTAGATGTAGCAACACCTTTCATGTTCGCTTACCGAGGATCTAAATTTAGGACTGGAACAAGATTATATATATGCGAATAAACTAGGCCTACAGCATTAAAACTACAATGATTTGATTCCAGATCTCATTAACACTTGAGTTAGATCTAGATCTACATTTCAGTTTCTAATGCTTATTATTACACTCAGCTGAAGAGAAGGGCTTGAGACTAGGGCCTAGGCTAGATCTACTTACAAATCTTGCTGTCTGACATCTCCGAACTGTCCAGTTGTCTACGCTTCATTCTGTGGCGCACTGTAGAGCATGCAGCAGCACTATCTACCTATGCAGTCTTAACAAATGGACTGAAACAAACAAACAAAAAATAATAATCAGGTCTGCAGTTACTGGTGTCACAAATACCTAAGAACTGTACGAGCGGTTGTTTGTAAACAGGATAACAGCGGTCGTTGGAGTGTGGGAAAGGGAAGAAGGTGGGGGATTACACCCAGCCTTCCATTTCACCACTGTAAGATCTAGATCATCTAAGTCTGCATGCATGGACAACACAAACAACTGATCTCTCTTTTTCTCTTAACCAAAGAGTTTAAGTGGGTACAACAGAAGCTTGCGATGATAGGCGCGGACGTTGGTTTCCGGAACTGGACCATAATATCGTGGTTAATATTCATAACTATTGCGCCGCAGCCGGCACGAAGCTGGCTCATCATGTCAAAAAAACTGACACAGCCCCTTTTACCAGCAAGCACTATAAGAAAAGAAATCCGATTTTGTTGTGCGATTTTTGCTCTTCTGTTGAGTGATTTATTTATATATTTGAATAGACGGGCCACATTTAAATAGTGATTTTAAAAAAAAGGGGGGGGGGTGTTAGACATAATATTATCATAGGTCTAATACACGATAATATTGGCAGATAACAGCAGCGTAGCAGCAGTAAGGTATGAATAAGGACGGGGCATGCCGTCTGTTGTATAAAATTCCCTTTTCATCCTCCAGTGGACCGTTATCTCCCCCAGCTGTGCTGGCAGTATAATAGTAGTAACTGTAACAGTAGGAAGTATAAATAGCTCTTAGTAAGCGTAGTAGTTTCCGCAGCAGCGCTGGTAGGTCCCAGCCAAGGTAGAGCTGAGTCTAAAGATTCCGTTAATTTATAAGATCTAATTCTAGATTTATCCAATACAATCTAGCAAATTTCATCTCTGATCACTAACGACCAAAGTGTCATTATTATAATAACCTAATCATTCAGAAGAAATTTCACAAAATAAATACAAATCAATAAATATATTAGGCTATAAATAGATAGATACATAATTTTCTTAAAAAGTAAAGTAACTTACTTGAGAAATTAATAAACAAATCAATAACAACTAAATCAGTAAAAACAGGTATAGATAAAATTAAAAAATAAATAAACAAAAATAGGAAACATGTCTACAAATAATAATTATGCCACTGTCTAGATTAAAACATAGAATCGTTTTAAACACAGAATATGGATGTACCGTACCAATCTTTATGTAAATCCGAAATGCGACATTTTAGAAGAATAAAACAGCCTTTATCACAAAATCGTTTTCAGACAATAGCAGTGCAGAGTTATCGACAGGTTGGCTACCTCCTTTCAGAATGCCATTTAGGGGTCAAAAGAAAGAATATGTTTCAAATGTATCGTATGAGTAGGCTAATATTTTGAGATAGATCATAAAATGTGTGCGAGAAGCTATGAAGTTCAACTTACACAAAACATGCTGTGGCCAAAACTCTTCGGCATTTCCCCTTACCGAGTGCGTTAGTGTCTCTCGCTGCTTTCCACATTTGATTTTGAATGATGTATTGTGTTGCAGGGAGCGAAACATAATCTCAATCAACACATTACCTCTTTCTGAGATAGGATAAATGTTTGTGACTGTGGTGATCATGCGGGGTATATCTGTCGTCAGTCACATAGAAGTAAGTCAGCCTTGTCGCATTCACTAGTGTCCACATAGCATTAGAAAGCCGCCATGAAATATACAGTCACGTAGGTTCTACGTACGTCATTCAGCCTCTCGATGGAGGTTATCTCGAATAGGCATGTAAGCTGAATAAAGAAGGAAAAGAAAATGAAGCAAATTTATTGACGTTTTCCAACTTCATTTTTCTGACCCGTTTCAACATTTTGGGTGTGATTATCTCGGAATGCCCCTATTTCAAGAACAACGTAACCGATTTTCTTTTAGAAGTTACGTGCCAGAAGAATAGACTGAAGGCGAAGAAAGAAGACGAGGGATCCAGAAAAATATGGACTGCCTGGCAAAGAAATAGACAAACTGACAGATAGACGAGACAAAAAACAGGAGAGAGACAGATAGACAGAAGCACACAAACACACACAGAGAGAGAGAGAGAGAGAGAGAGAAAGTGAGAGAGAAAGTGAGAGGGGAAAAGAGAGAGAGGGAGTCAGAAATATAATTATGATAATAATAATAATATGAATATCATAACACTTGCAAACGTTTACATCTCGAGTCTGGCGGCTTAATCACTAGGCCAGTGACATCACATAATTATAAGTTTACACAGAGACAGCGACGGAGGCACTGGAAAAGGGCTAGCAAATCAAAACCAGAATTATGCATAAACAGACAGACAGACAAACAGATAGGCAGGCAGACAGACAGACGGACAGACGGACAAGCAAACACAGCAGTAGCTTGATTCACAGAAAGAGAAATATATGAGGAGAGAAATTGATCGAAAGGGATAATGTTTGTAAGTTGGTGTGTATGTTTGCGTGTATGTGTGTATGACCTCGGAGGTGGTGTTTGTTCGAGTAGGCGACACAACTTTTTGAGTAGTCGAGCACTGGCTTGTGTCGATTACAGGATCGAACAGTTCTGGAGATGTTCGACACTATATATTTTTTTTTTTTTACTATTTTTTTTTCTTTAAAGTTCTATTAATATTCGATACCATGAGATCACTTAAAAAAAAAAATAAAGAATACTTTATTATTATTTTTTTTTTTAGAAGAAATCTCTTTACTTGTTTGTTTACATCTCTTTGTTCTGTTATCTAAGCTTTTTGAATCCAGGTGATGATTTTGTTCGGGGTCACAACTACTAGTGTAAGAAAACTGACGTGACTGATTCAGTGCTGGTAGCCTGTTTGTATCTGTTCAATGTAGGACCATACTCTTTTCTCTTATGTTACTTCATTAATGCAGATAGTGCTCACATACTGTCTGTTTATGGACTTACTAGTGAAAAATATTAAATATTCGATCGATTAGTACAATGAACTAGTCGATCCAACACTATATGTCAGATCGATTAGATGCAGTTATCGTCTCGATCCACGCATCTCTCGGCTTGTCTTGGACGACGAGATCTGCGAAACCCATCCCTAAACAGGCAGGTCTGAGACTGAAATTTTTGCGAAATAAATGACCTTTTTGTTTTCGACCAGCTTGACTACTTTCTTTTGCCAAGTACAAGAGTTATAAGACGTATTTTAAAGAAGGAAAATACATCACTTACCCCTGTCATTTCAAACGTGAGAGAAAGATATGAAAACAATCAGCACATTGAGGAAAAAAATAATAATTTCATCCGATGGTGAAATTTTCTGAATTTTCCACCATTCATTTAGGAAACAACAAATAGAAGCTTGATTTTCTTTTTCTCGCCTCTTTGCAGTATTTGTCTACCTCTTGTCCTTAGCCCAAAGGAAAACAAAACAACAATAACAACAACAACAAAAGAGTCAGGACTACGCCACTAACGAAGAAGTCCTTGACAGAGCCAATGCAGCAACCATCGGGACAAAGTTGATTGCCAGACAACAGATTGCCAGGCCAGATCTCAGGTTGTTTTTCTTAAGCCTTTCAATCCTAAGAGACAGGATTATCTCGGCTTGTAGAAGTTGCCAATTTTTGCTGA
>JBCAUA010425680.1:0-17840 GCA_038406235.1 Peronia verruculata | reverse complement strand
TATTGATACTCTCTCGCATTATAATAAAGTTTCTCTTGATTGTAGTTTCGGACCACTTGAGAAGACTTGAGTGGGCCTTGTGGCCTATGGTTTCTCTTCTTCTCTTCTCTTCAAGAGGATTTCATCTCGGGCATGGAATTTCTCACTCTTTTATTAAGTAAAGTTCCCTTTACCTTGTGAAGGAGTGTCTGTTGAGCTGTGCGTACTTATTATAGCGATCATTTGACAATAATGATACGACAAAACTGAGGCCGATAGACACCAAGTTAAAGTGACATGGTGAGAAATATCACAGCGCAACAAGGAGCCCCCCCGAATAAACACGGGCATTGCACGCAGGCATTCGCTTCACCTGTTGTATAAATCCGGGACGTGAAATTGTAGAGTTGAACGAACCCAAAGAACAAAGAAAAAAAAGTAGAGTTGAATGGGGGACGCAGCAGCTCAATGAGTATGGCATCTGCTCATGGAGAAAACAGGCCGGGATCGACTCGCGAGTTCTGCATCGGGGGATGACAGGACACGAAGATTGAAAACCCATAGAAACACAGATATACTCTCAGAGACACACCAGCGGCGAAAACATGTCCCCGCTCCATATATTTGAACTCCGTGTCCGAATATTGCCAAGCCAATATTCGGACACGTGTCCCTATAATCGAATCCAATTAAAGGGACATGTGTCCGAATATGGCCAGCCGGTTAAGAAAGTAAAAAAGATGGCGACTCTTTGACAGGTCTCCATTCGGCTCGAGATCCAACACTATTAAATTGTTACAATTCTTTGTGGTAATGGGATGAAATAAGATTGATTATATAGACCACAGTCTACTGTCTATTAATTTGTTACACAACAACAAAATACTTTATAACCCCAAAGTTGTTCAGAGGATTGACATCTTATGTCATGAATGGATAGAAGTCTGCAACTATCTCCCTCAGTGAAATTAATTTTTGGAAGTGAATAGTTCTAGCTACTTTGGCATTTGCACACAGATCCTCTTAGTGTTGCTTTTGCTGTCTGGACTTGGGTCTGAATAGCCTTAGTGTTATGGGTTTATCATAATGGGACGGGGACCAGTTTTCGCTTCATTAAGCACAGTAGTGAGAGAAATCAGACCAAATTTTTAAAAAATATGAGATGCAACACCATGAAATCAGGCGCTCGTCAAACTGAGCCGACCGGAGAAATCACGTGTTTTTCAACAGTGAACAAATTTTTAAGTCATTTTTTTATCTTCACCAAACCCTTCTATATGTATCAATCTAAAAATGCTTTTCAGCGTTCAGTTGTTACTTAAATAGATCGAATAAAAGCTAGAAAAAGTAGAATTGTAATTTGGTGGCATGGCCTAACAAGGATTAATAAGGATTTACAAAAATGATCAGCTATTTTCTCGATAAAATTCTGCTGCAGCAACAGGTCACCCCCATCGTCTTTATTTGCCAATATATCTCAAGTTCTGCCTAAGATAGAACAATTATTTTTTCACACATAGAATGGGGAATGAATAACTTTTACAGTGATATGTACCAATTTCTCCATATGCTCAAAATTTGACCAGCGCCTGATTTCATCGTATTGCCACTCGTATAAAAATAGAATTTTCAGTTACATTGGGAGGATGCATCATTGATGACCCAAAAACGATGTTTTGCTATGCGAGTGAGCCGATATGTTGATCAGCTTAGCCTCCACATGAATGGTTTAGATCCGGAGCTACCGTAAAGTAGCCAAATTTTTTAGGGCCTTTTCTTTCTGTTATTGCTGAAAATTTACTTGAATTACACAGATAAGACTACTGAAAATTAAAAAATGCTTAAGAATTAAACTTTGACTGAGACAGATTCAACATTTCTTAGTGAGAAATTTACCATGAATTGTTGGTTTGATTGCGGGTAAAGAAGCTGAGGAATACATAAGATGGAACTAGTCTTTATTTATTACATTTAGTGAGTCAGAGTAAGGAAAAAAAAAGTTAACAATCGTTATGAATCATTTTACAATCTTTGGAAATAAATTATACAGAGGTAAGGAAAATGTGGAGTACTTTTATTTAGAATTTATTTCTTATTGTCCTCATGATCACATTAGTTGGGACCAATTTTTAAGAGAAGGCTGTTATTTACTGTTTAATGAAGAAAAATTCATTTGATGTAATAGAATCTCGACCGAGACTGAACAAACTACTATATCGTACATTTTTGTATACGTGATGTTTATTCTGTATGGTAAAAAAAACTGATTCACTTTCAGCATCTATGTCTCTTATATGTAAGATCTGCTTCAGCTGTGGAACAGTACTTTGTTTCATTTTATGAACATTTCTATAACAAATGAAGCCGAAAAACTCATGTTTCACACCTGCCATAAATTTAACCCATACTATGGTGTACATGTATTTTGTTTGCTTCCATTGATATTAAATTTGAGCCAGTCATGATTTATATTTTTACTTCCCTTTACCAGACAAAAGAGGGATTGAATAAACTTTATAAACAGGATAAAGAGGAAAACATCACTTTTGTGCCCTTTGCTTGAAACATACACCATGAAAAATTAAAAAAAAAAAAATAATGTAAAGAAAATGTTTTCTTCTTATTGTTAAAATTTTATCAAATTTTTTGGCGATCAGTCTTTCGAATGGCAAGCAGTAAAATGATTTTTTTCCTCTTTACACTGTTGTTCAACACCTCGTTTGTCTGGCAAAGGGAAGTAAAACTGGTCAAAATGGTCTCCCCTTGCAAAAGTCCCTCTCTTGGAAAGAGCAGAGAATCTGCAAAACGATTTCCCATTAGATCTGTTACTTGGTATTTTTAAATTCTTGTGGTGTACAGTTATTATTTGACACAAGGTTCCTTTTGTGTGAAACCTTCATTTTATTGTCAGAATCATTTTCAACTAAACTTCCCATCATTTGAAAAAACAGGAGCTTGTGCAAGAAGGGATTCAAAAGAAAGCTGTGACAGAAATTGAACTCATTGGATGATTAATATTTGTTTTATTCTGCATTTATTTATCAATATTTTTTCATCCCTCTTTTGCTTTTGGATGTTGTAGATGTCAGGAAATAGAAACACTCAGCTACATTTCATGAGAAACTGGAAAGGACAATAAGAGACATTGCTTACGCTTTTTCAACCATTTTCAATTTCCCTTTTTTCGGCCCACTTGAATAGCCTTAGCCACAAGATGAGTGGACCATCTCTTAAAGTCCCAGACCACCTGCCTCTTGGAAAGCCCAGGACATCAAGGGATGTGAGGCGAACATCTAGAGAAGGACTAAGGTCTGTCTCACATGAAAAGTTGTAAGATTCTATTTAGAGTAGTGATATGAGTTGAGTTAAATTTCTGCAGAAAAACTGATATGAATAAACTGATAAATTAAAGGCTCAAGTTTTAATGCTATTACATGAAAATCAAAGAGATATAAAATTAGCTTCCACTTTCATTTCACCTTATATCTTCTGTTTTTTCTGATGATGTTATATAAGGTATAACATAAGCAGACATTATAAATATTTGCATGGGATATAATTGTACTTCAGTATTTGCTGTGGAAGGTTAATTATAATGACACATTACATGAAATATGCAACCTTTTGTAGCAGATGCCTTACGTGAATCACTTATCAGAAGATTCTGTTGTTGGTAATCGGTTATATGAGATTCTTCATTACATTTGAAACTTTAGTGAGGAGGAATTGTCCGACTTCCCTTGTGTGAGCATGTGGATGTCAGAATTGCGATGGGTGACGGAGTTAGAGTGCATGAGCATCTTGCAAGGCAAACCGCTCTGTCCCAACACAACACAGGATTCAACTGCATCACAAGTACAGATGTATAGAGGTGGGTGCTAAGAGCTGGAAATCATTGATATAGAGAAATTTCTGGAATTTCAGATAGTTAAAACAAAGATCTGATGGTAACATCCATTACATTCCCTGTAAACATGGGACCGGTCTTATATCTGCACTGGCATAATTGGAAATCCTGGCTTCAGGTCATTGTGTGCCTTGAGTGCTCTTAATTCAGTCATCCATATGCTATCTTGATAAGCTAGATCACATGAAAAAGAAAATTTAAAGGAGCATTATTTTATTCATGTTAAAGCTGATCAGCCAGTTACATTTGTATTTATAATTACATCTTCATATCTTTAGATTCTTTACCTTTTGGCTCATCAGTTATCACTCAGTCACCAAGTGTTGAGAAGTAATAATTATGGTGTTAAAAAAAAAAAAAAACTACTGCAAAAATATATCAACCAAGATATTGCGATGATACAAGACTGGGGTAGTTCAAAGGTGTATCCTACATTGTCAGATAAAAGATGGAACTCGTGGTCTCTTCAGTTTTTCTTTAGTTTATGTTATACACATTTATTACAGCTTTTTATACTCTTGTTTTGTCTGTCATTGCAGATGCTATTGACAGGGTGAAGTTTGAAGCCAACAAAATAACAGAGGGTTTCAATGCCTTATTCAAGTAAGTCAAAAAATGATGTACTTTCAGCTGATAAACTTTAGACCAGGGTCATGAAAGGTGATTTTTGCAGTCAGTTCCAAATTTATGAAAGTGCTGTTTGTTCAAGAAAAATTTGTTGTCAGCTCACTCAGTTCAAGTTTTTACACAATGGACATTCAGATCCAGATGGCAAAAAAGCACTTCTAGCTAGTCCCTCACATCATGATTCTTGCTTTTATTTCTCATAGAAGACCGGTACTTTGTATACTATATATCAATGGTTGGCTTTTGCCTCGTTACTTTATATTACCTCAACGGCTTTTTTTTTTGGGGGGGGGGGGGGCATTTCTTTCATCCCAGTCTACTGTTTGTCATAGATCTTCAACAGTCATCTGATATCATAATCTCATGTATACATCCCATGTTGTCTTTGAATACATGTGTTATTTCTGGAGACTGTTGCTCCCTTTTTTTTTTTTTGATTTGTGCTAAACTGGAGAGATAAGTTATTTGGTACAGCTTCTCCTCCCTTGATCAGTTTTTACCAGATCAGAGTGGCTGTTTTGACTTTGAAATTTGGTAACTTTTTATGATGAGGCTGGAAACAGCTTAAATAAGCAATTTTATAGTCAACAAATTTTGGTAAGTTGAAATGTCATGATGGTTTTTCATTTATCAGGATAATTTTTGAACATCCCCATTATTTCCCTTTTGCCAGACATAGTATTAATTGTGCATTGCAATAAACAAAAATAGTCACTTTTCTTCTTGTCACTTGAAAGATTGGTCACAAAAAATGTCAATAAAGTCACTACAGTGAGATGAAAATATTTTCCTTACGCCATGAATTTTTCAGGTAACGAATGATAAAGTCGTATTTTTCTCACTTTACTATGTTCGTTCAACGCCGAATATGTCAGGCAAAGGGAGATAACAGGGCTAGTCAAAAACAATCTCCGCTGTGAAGAGTTCTTCAGCAGTTTTGCTGCATGTATGTGAGAGACAGGAAGAGCAAAATAGCAATTCTTGTCCACCTTTACCCAGCAGTGATTGTCAGTATATGTTGCCCTTGATGAAAGGAAATTATTTTGCTTGGCAGGCAGCATTTGCTAATTTTTATATTCTGTAAGTAATGTATACATGTACATTGTTTTTGTCAAAAGATGGAAAGATTGTATTGGCACTTTATGCAGAGTGCAGTTCTCATCCTCACCATACATTACCCAGCAGCAGATTTTTAATCAGAGTTTTAATGGTTAATATTTCCCTCTTCTTTTCAGATGCTTTGATTCTAACAAATGGACAGCTCTCAACAATCAAACCATGGACATGACCTGCAGCATCAGGAAACTGATTCAGTTATGTAATGCCCATGTCAGCAATGTCCCAGCCTACATTCGTGAGGTATGCTCACTACTTTTCAACATCAGTGCAGTGAAAGAGCAGAAAATGTTGCCTAATACACAATAGTATTCCCAGAGACTGGTAAAAAAAAAAAAAAAAAATTCAGATGATCGTGTATTTTCAGTAGAAGCTGCATACATGTTATTCAGGATGTAAACACAGTGTACCTTATACATGCATGTTTTAGGCTTCGTATATGAGTAATCTCAGGATGAATCTGTCATAGTGAGAGTGTAGATTTCTTAAACAGGCATCTATACAGGAATGTGAAACTTCCCGCTTTAGTCGGAATTCTGTCTTTTTGGTGGTCACTGACTTTCCAACTTTTGGCTGACCAACTACTGACTTTTACTATAAAATGCACAAGGCAATCGCAAGTATAAATATACTTGGTATACAAATTCCGCATGATGACACAGTGAAATTAGAAGTACGAAAGAGTTATCCTTATACATCAGACGATAGTTTGATTGTTGTTTAGCAGCTGTTTGAAGATTGAGATTGAAGTTCTTAGGGACTCGACAGCATGCTGTCGAGTGATCGTGTGAGAGTTGTTGGTGGAAAATCAACTCATCAGAGGACTGATAACAACAGATAATGTGCCCATGATCTTGGAAAGATTAATGTAAGAGGGCAGCTGTTGGTGATCTAGATCTAGAGTCTAGTTATGCTCGATGATTATGATAGGTATACTGTCAGTGGGATCATCTTAGGTCTTGGAAATTCTGCTGGTATAATTTTATAGTCTTATCCCAGGATCTTTTGAAAACATGCAAACTTCTCTCAAAAGCAATGAAAATTTCCAGCATAAAAACCATAGATTTTTTAAAAGTGACCTACTCTTGTGTAATCAGTGATAAAATGCAGTGGAAAGAGAGTGGGGAGCAAAAGTTTCTGACTTTTTTTGTGACAACTGTTTGACATCCCTGTCTATGGTTCCTCTTACTGCCAGAACTGAAACCACTGTCCACAAATTCTTAGATCAGTCATTTAGTTCTGCAGTATGACTCGTTTCTCAGTTGCACATTTAGATGTTGGCCTTCAATAAATGACACAGACCAGAATAGGTGAGAAAAAAAAAACTTTTTGAAGTCGCTGCAGTAGGAGGATTAAAAAAAAAAAAAAAACTTTGTCAGGAAAATAAATTGATATCCCCTACATTGTTACTTGAATAGTCCTGGGAAATTCAGAGTAAAAATGAGAACATCTGATGTAAAAAAAAAAACAACAAAATCCTCAGAAATGCCACCTGTTTATTATATGTCTTATTTGATTATTTGACTCACTCA
This sequence comes from Peronia verruculata, assembly GCA_038406235.1. NCBI lineage: Eukaryota > Metazoa > Mollusca > Gastropoda > Systellommatophora > Onchidiidae > Peronia > Peronia verruculata. The sequence continues at coordinate 10,679 of JBCAUA010425680.1, read as the reverse complement.
GATTTTGTCTCTTCTCTTGTACAGCAACAAGAGGTTGTGATGGGGGAATCAGCCAAACTAGTCCAGCAAACTACCAGGTGAGACTTGCATTGCTTTACCATGCTTTGTGTGGGTTTTGAATGGGTGCTCTCATACTCCCCTTTGCACGCACTGATGGATTTCTTCTTTCAACCGATGTGTACTCTATGTATCAATGAAAATAAATCATTAACACCAATTGAGTAATAGTATACTTGACAAAGAAGAAATAGGTAAAAAAAAAAAAAAAATCAGTCTAATCTATACTATATATAAATCTGCAACAAAGCTTATAAAAGGCTTATTGGCTCAAAAATTACTGAATGGATCCATCTGAAATTTGGCAGACAGAATTCTTGCATAAAGATCCATGTTTCTACTTACATAATTGCGAAAAAAGCTTATTGTATTGGACGTCATTCTAAAAATGCAATAATCATCGAATAATAAACTTGCGAGAGTGTCTGATACGAATTGTACAATGATAGAGTCGGAGGAGGAGTACTGTGGTAAATTGCAGCTTGCAAGATATGCCCAACCTAATTTCTACTCAGTTCAGTTGTTTACAGAGAAACCGCGGGTTAAAAGAAAAAGAGTGCGGTATGTCATATTCTGTATCTCCATAGAGGGAATTCACCTAATTGATGTAAGTTGCTGATATACAGTGCAATATTTCAAATGAATCATAGTCAAACAGAATTGCATTCAAAATATGTTAAGTGGACAGTTTCATTGATGACACTCAAAGATTTTTATTATTGACATCCAGATGCTGTATCCATCTAAATTTTGAAGCTGACAGTCACAGGCTATTTCTACTGCACCCTTTCTGCCCGTCGCCACTCATCCCATCTAGCCGAATCCCCAATTCCTGTGAAGATGAATGCATATTACTAGCAATATGAATATTTGACTGCTTTTTTTTTCCACAGTGCGGCAGAGCACAAAATAGTGCACAGGGTCCCACTTGTGAACCAGTTGACATTTTTAGGACAGTCGTTCAGTCGCTTGATAGACTGCACTCTGGGATATCTAATCCAGGTAACTTAAAGTTTTGCATTCTGTAGTTGATATGCAAACCCTGTGTATCAATTTATTAACATATTTGACAATGTCTTCATGTTCTTTTTAAGCATGTTAATGCTGTAATTTGAAAGTGAAACATAGACAGAGATGTATATCCTTGTCCAGGGTAATTAGTATTTGCTTGTTGTTTAAAATAAGTTCATAGCAATGACAAACGCTGATATTCAAATATAAGTGTTTGAATTTCAGGTAAAAATATTTTTTTCTTACTTTTGTAATAGTACCCATTAGTAGCAATCTTTTCAAGAACAAAAAAGCTTTATTTTTCTGGGATTGCTGATAGTCCTGATGAGAACTCTTGACATTATGTGACAATTCTGCCATAATTTATTTATTTCAGGGATGTCAAACTTCCGACTTTAGTCGGAATTCCGACTTTTTGGTTGTCGCCGACTTTCCTACTTTTGGCCGATTGACTGCCGGCTTTTATTGAAGCCACAAGACAATCGCAGTTTTATAATAATTTGTGATACAAATTCCTCATAATGACAATGAAACTGGAAGTACAAATGAGTTCTGCCCATACCTCGGGCGATAGGCGGTACTATCGGACTGTTATTCGGTGGCCGCTTGAACTGAAGATCGAGATCGAATTTCATAGCGCAAAGATCTAGATCTAATTCATCACACCGGAGAACATGCTGTTGAGTGCATGAAAGTTGTTGATGGAAAATCAGCAGATGAGAGTTCAAACAACAGCAAATAATGTGCTTATGATCTTAGAAAAACTATTGTATGAGAGTAGCAGTTCGCGATCTAGATCTAATTATGCTTGATGAGTAAGTTGCATGTGGGATTTTTTAGTTCTTGGAAATTCCACTTGCTGCATAATTTTATAGTTCCATCCCAGGATCTTCTAAAAACTTGCAAACTTCTCTCAAAACAATGGAATCCGTACATTTTTTAAGGTTTCTTGCGTAAATGGACAACACCGTTTGGGGGGGGGGGGGGGGGGCGACTTTTTTTTGAAAACAGTTTGACATCCCCGTTGTTTTTGTGTCTTTGCATGTTTTGCTTCTTTGTCATGCTGCCAGACTGAGGCATTTGTGAAAACTGTCCACAGAAAATTGTTGACATGCTTGAATCATGCACTAGTGTATCCTCCTTGCATGTTGTCATCAACAACATCATCACCTTAGGGCTGGAGGGAGAACATATGTGCTATATGCTGGCCAGGGTAAGTATAATGTATTTCTCACTGTGGAAGACATTAATCAAAGTATTTTCACAGCAAAGGTGGTGAAGAATTCTCAGAGGAATATAAAGACTTAAGCAATACAAATGCAATGTGTTTGAAATATACTTTGCAATGGTACCCCCTCCCTCCTCTCCTCTTTTTTTTTTTTTTTTGAAGGAAGGGAAGGGCAGCAACCACTTTTTTTTTCTCTAAAAGTATAATTTATTTTTGGCTAGTTTTAAAGCAGATAGTAAATTTCTGTTTAACAGAGGTGATAATCAATAACTTATCCTATTATGCCCAAATACAAAATTATCCTTATATGTCTGTCAGGAGGGCGGCGTTCGGGCACTGGTGGATGTATGTCGCAGAGAGAATGTGGCATTTACCAGGTCGAAAGCTCTGCGTGCACTGGCTACCATCTGCTGCGCACCAGAATGTGTCGCTGAGCTAGAGAAGGTAGGTAGGCCTAATATGAAATAATTCCAGGAGGTAGGAACAGCTCATCCTTAGTTGTCTGTGATTATGATGAGTGTCTAGAACTGAAACTTGAATTAGTCTCCAGGAAATCCTATGACATTCAAGATATATAAAAAAAAAAAAAAAAAGGGTACAATTTATGGCACTGACAAAATACCAGGATCAATTGTCGGTTTACCAATATCCTCAACTGCAAAGATTGGTAAGCACTCATACTAATGGAAATGGATAGCAAGTTGATTCATTCTGATCTTATTTTCATACTATTTCTATGTCATTGTGATGAAGCAGTTTTGTATGTTTTGTATCCTTGTAATTATCCTTGTGATGGATTCAGCATGTCATGCACCCAGGGCAAATAAGTTGGAAGTCGATTGGGAAGATTTCAAGTTGTGGCTGTTTTTAACTATTTTCTGACTGAGATAGCTAGACTTTTAATTTGTTTTCCACAAAACGAAAATTCAACATTTTCTAAATTGAAAAGAAAAATTTGGTATTTGAGTCTGAAAAGTTAAAAATGGCTGTAACTCACGATCACCCGGAGCAACTTCCGACTCATCTGCTCTGGGTGAAAGACATATTGGTCACGATTTCTTATACACAAAGATAACAGCTTCAGTCTCCTAGAACATTTGGGTGGAAAGCACAGATTACTGGGGTGGACATGACATATTTTGTATACAGGGATGTCAAACTTCCCACATTAGTCGGAATTCCGACTTTTTGGTCATCACCGACTTTCCTTCTTTTGGCCGATCAACTGCCGATTTTTACTGAACAAATTTCGCACGATGACGACAATGAACTGGAAGTACAAAAGACATTCATAGATGACTCGGACAATAGTCGGACGTGTTCGGCAGCTTTTTGAAGATGGAGATCGAAGTTTATAGCGCTTAATTCCTCACACCTGACAAAATGCAATCAAGTGGTCACATGAGAGTTGTTGATAGAAAATCAGCACATCAGACAACAACAAATAATGTGCCCATGATCTTAGAAAGACTAGTGTATGAGGGCAGCGGTTGGCGATCTAGATCTAGATCTGATATAATAATGCTTGATGATTGTGATGACGGCACTGCCTGTGGGAGCTTTTTAGTTCTTGAAATTTCCACCAGTTGTATAACTATGTAGGCCCATCCCAGGATCTTGTGAAGACTTGCAAAACTTCTCTCAAAACAATGACAACTTCTAGCAAACATGAAAACCTTAGATTTTTAAGTGTCTTACTCTTACCTAACTGGACAGCGCTGTGAGCGGGGGGAGGGGGGGTGTCAGAGGAATATTTCCGACTTTTTTGTGAAAACAGTTTGACATCCCTGTATATATATTCTTTTTCAGATTTTAGAAGAAAAATGCCCTACAATAATTTTTCATTCTTTTATGCTGGAAAGAAAAGCAAAGCACCATAAGGCAATAGCAAATGAATACTTGACCTGTTATGTGAATCCTCAGTGTTTTGTGACTCTCTTCACTGACGTGTGGGAAGTGTGTTTTCACTCTAAGATTTCTCTTTTCAGGAAAGTGGTATAGATTTGCTTATGGACATACTGACAGATTCTACAGTCATTGAATCTGTGCAGGGGGAGGCGGCTGGTGTCGTTGCTCAAATTACCTCCCCGGTGCTAGATCAGAACCAGCATTTATGCCGGTTTGCTGAGTCCCTGCAGATGATATTGACAGCACTTTTAGGTGAGCCTAGTTCCATGTGTATTAAATTCTGGATTGCAAATTTCACACTCAGATATCTCAGGGCAGGGAAGCTGTGTTATAGTCTTCCTTGATTCAAATGAAAATCTAAATACTGTCCCCAGATTGAAGGTTTATAAGATCCTCTATCTATGGACATAATTCGCTTGGTGTTTGGTAGAAACACTAGGATTAAGGCAAAAGTAAGAAAACAGTTGTGATTTTGAGAAATGTTATCTTAGGATTAGATTGTAGTGTAAGGTGATTCTTCCTATAACCTCATGGAAAATTTTCAGTCAGCTACTACCTTTAGTATAAACATATGAAGACCTACTGTTAAGGGAGATCAGCCTCATTCTACATTATATAGAACAGAGTAACATAGACTTAGTGGGCAGTAGTGCAGACAAAGGTTGCAACCTAAGCTATCCACCTGGTTTTGTAAATGTTGCCAATAAATTAATTTTGCATTTATAATGAGATTGTCTCTAAAGCTCACTGTAGTTATGACCATGTATTCATACTGAAAGTTAGACTTTAAACACCCATCCCCATAAATCTTTGTGGAAATGCACTTGTGTCTAGATTGTGCATGAGAAGTTTTCCTAGCCATTGTGAACTTCATAACATCTTTATGTTTCCAAATTTGCTCAGGAAATGTGTTAAAAACATGCATTGTTTATGTTTATGAAAAGAACGTTTTTCATGTCTTTCTTTATGATTTTGCCCAGGACTGTGTGAAAGGACAGAAGGCCATGAAACATTCCTGCTCTCAGCGGCAGCAATTGCCAACATCACGTTCATTGACTCATCCGCCTGTGGCTTACTGCAGGAAATGAGAGCACCCCAGCTGCTCATCAAGGCTTGTATGTGTAGGAAAGCCAGGTCATTGTTTGCCAAAGATCAGGTACTTATTATTTTGTCTATTTTCTTTTGTTTTTGTTTTTTTGAGCATGCAAAATTAAGCTAGAGATGTTACATCATTTGAATATTTTTAAAGCCTTTTCCTTTTAAACATAATATGAGACGCGTCACGATGAAATCAGGCTGTCTTCAAATTTTGAGCATATGGAGTTATTGTTATCACTGTAAAGCTTATTCCTTTCACTTTAAGTGTGTGAAAAAATGACCTCTCTAACTTCAGTAGAAGCTGAGATATTGGCAATTGAAAACGATGGGGGTGGCCTGTTGCTACAGCTGAATTTATTGAGGAAAGCTGATCACTTTTGTAAATCTTTATTAATCCTTGTTCGAATGTGCAAATCCTTATTAATCCTTGTTCGAATGTGCTACGGAATTACAATTTTGGGGCTTGAACTCAATCTATTTCAGTAAATTGACGTCTGAAATGCATTTTTAGATTGACATAGAAGGGTTTGGTGAAGAAAAAAAAATTGCCTTAAAAATTCATTCACTGTTAAAAAAATGTGATTTCTCCGGAGGGCTCAGTTTGTTGAGCGCCTGATTTCCCATGTCGCATCTCATATCTTTTCCTTAAATCATGCAAGGGTGTCAAACATCAGAGTTTACTGAAATATGACTTTGTGATAGTGGTTAACTTTATTGGTCATTTTACTGATTTAAGAAAAAACAAAAAAAAATCAGTTTCTCACAGTCAGCTTTTCATTTAGATCTGGAACTCAATGTTTGTAGAGCTCAGTAATCAGACCTGACCATGTTCAATCATACTATAGTGTGAAATTTTTTTTTTAGTGAAAGTCAGCACCTGAATCTTCAACAAAAACATGGTTACGTAGCCATGATCTGGGAGAAGACTGGTGGATCAGCAGAGTCATTCTTGACCACCATGGCAACTGTTCGATCCACTCATTTTTTTCTGTTTTTGTTTTTTTTGCTGTTGTCTTCAATTTGAACATGCCAGATTTGATGGAAAAGACTAAAATCATTTGTCTATAACAGTGACCAAACAAAACCAAAAAAAATCACCTCCACTTCAGTGCTTCTTTCAAAAAAGCAATACCTGACCAGTTGTTTATAGTTAGGAAATGAACATGAAATGCATTTCATTGTTTTTACTTACAGGTTGCCACCATTTTGGCCAACATGGCAGCAATCAACGGGTGCCAGGAAGGAATTCGCTGTTGTGGTGGCCTTGATCTCCTAGTCAGCTTCCTTCACCAGAAGCCATGCCTGTTGTCCAGTGCAGCGGAGAGGTCAGCCTGTGAGCGCGTGCAGCAGAAGGCAGCCATAGCTTTGATGCGCTTGTGCCAGGATACACGACACACATACAAAGTCATCAGGCAGAAAGGTGAACATTTAAGTCCATTTATCTGAGGTTTCATGTGGTTAGTCCTACAATCTTGTGAAAGTTTTGTGCTGTTCATGTAATAATACTGCGAGTAATCATTGTTATAGTATTATTATTACAAAAATAAGTTGATGTTGCAGGTAATATTGATGATAGTCACCCTAATGAGGAGCCAACCAGTTTTAAATATTTTGATGCTATACAATTCTCACATTTTTTCTGCATTTCAGAAGCCTTTGACAAGTCAGTCAAAGAAATCTTACATAATTGCATTATGCTAGGAACATATCACTTATATGTATTTATACTGCAAAAAGTTTAGACATGAAGCCGAGATCATCCTATCTCTTAGGATTGAAAGGCTTGAGAAAAACAAACGAGTTTAGACATTTTGTTTAGGTTTAATTTTGTTTTGTGAGTACAGAAGATGTGTCTTGAGTATAGAGATATGTATTTATGATAATTGAAGTAAACTTTACTCATTGACAGGCATTCCAAGATTTATAGAGTTGTGCCGAGATTCACAGGCAAGGAATAACAGCGATGCTGTTTTAGTTGCGTGTTTGGTAAGTTGTGTCATGCCAATGCAAAATTAATATTTTCTCTCATTAATTGTCATACTTTGCAATTGACGAAGCTGGGTGAGGGGATTGAGGTGTGGTCTAGTTATATTTGAGTCAGTCAAGGTTATCCCCAGTGGGTGTTAGATGTGGGTTTTTCTGATGAACACTGCTTTGGTAGATGGCTTATCGGTCAATATTTAAGATTGCATCAGTACTTAAAAAGTTTGACCAATTACCATCAGTCTGTTAAAATACATTGCTTAAAATCTGTCTTTATTGGTGATTTTAGTAATTTTAAGATCTCCAGAAGGAAATGTGCCATTTTTAGTGATGAACTTTTCTATAGTCATTTTAATTTTTTGATTATCGGATGGAAATATTTTCAATCTCAAATTGAACAAATTTGGACATAATTTTTGCATCATATTTGTTATATACCAGATTTCTTGCTCTGCACTTATATTTATATATGTCAAAGCTGTAGAAATGTTTAAGTTGTAAAAATACTACTTTCCATAGAAATGGCGATCGTTTGACATATATTTATATGTCTTGCAACCAGTCAAAATGAGACGTATGTCGATCTTTCACCATATGGAGTTTTTGGTATCATGTGATAGCGTATTTCACACTCCTTCTTGTAGTGAAAAATGTTTTGAGCTAACTCTGTTCTAGCCAGAGATATTGCAGTTTAAAGAGGAAAAGGGGGACCACTCAGCAATGAGCGGAATTCCGAGTAAATCGAATTTAAATGAACACATAAATCTACATGCCTACCTCATAACAAAAATCCTATTTTAAGCAAGTAATATGTATAAATCAAGGGTAAGACCGACACTGTCTTGTTTACAAATGAATGTACTTTGGATTTCTGCAATAAACAAAAATTTAATATCTGAACCCCCCCCCGATTTCTCCGTTCTAGCCCAGCAACTTATGTCTCATTTCGACTGGCCGCGAGACATATATTGATAGAAATTTGTCAAAACTCAGAAGTGTATCTTATGTGGAACAAGCAAAAGATTATTGTACTTATGCTTGTGATGAAGAAGCATGTTGTTATTGCTGTTGCACACTTTGTTATGTGGTTTCTCTTTCTTTTTACCGTTCTGCAGGCGGCTCTGCGAAAAGTATGTGCCCTGTATGGACGGGATGGAATTTCTAGTCTAGACTACCAACAGCTGGTCACCCCCCAACTGATGGACTCATTTCTCATGTGTTCCCACAGTGATGAGAATTTTGTCTGAGTTATCCCCCATGTTCTTACAGTGATGGGAACTGAGGCAGAATTATCTCCCCTCCTGTCACAGAAACAAGAACCTTGAGACCTATAGTTGAATTGAGCAAGGACTGAATTGTGTGCATGATTGATTCAATGTTTTATATGGTGTGAATATTTGGTCGGTTTATATGATGTGAATATTATTGTGTCTAGACTGTACAAGATGTGAATTTTTCTATGTACACCATATCAATTATTTCACTCCACTATTTTGTCACATGTAGAGAAAATGTTGTATGTGCCAGCATTGTTGAACGATTTCACTGCCTGGAAATTTTGCTGAACTAAAGTTATAGAATCAGCCATGAGAAATTATATCTCCATCCCTTATAATTATCATGTCTTGCACGCAGGGCAAGTGAGTTAGAAGTTGCGGCAGGTGATCTTGAGTTACGGCCATTTTCAGGTATTTTCCAACTCAGGTATCAAAATATATACCAAAATTTTATGTTTTTCAGGTTAAAATAAATGTTAAATATAAATATGTTAAATATTTAGTTTCATGAAAAAAAGAAGAGAAATAAATTTGTCTTACCAGGGCAAATGAGTCGGGCAGTAAAGGTATATGCCCATTTTTAGTCGTTTTTTTTAACTACTTTCAGACTAAGATACTAAATTTTTTTGTTTTGTTTTCACAAAACGACAGCATAATGTTTTTTAGTCTGAAAAAAAGAAATATTTTGGTATCATAGTCAGAAAATAGTTAGAAAACGGTAAAAAACGGCTGTGACTTGAACTCACCCAGCGTGACTTCCAACCCATTTGCCTTGGGTGTAAAAATTTGACACTTGAGTTGGAAAATAGTTAAGAACAGCCATAGCTTATAATCAACCGGCGTGACTTTTGACTCATTTGGTCTGGGCACAAGGCATATAGTCTTTGCAATGAGAGAACAAGAGTTTGAAGTTTGTCTCAAAAGCATTCATGAGACAAATATAAACTGGTTTTTAGTAAGTGCATCACTCAGCTGCTGTTACAGAAAAAGAAAAGAAGACTGCTAGATTTGTCTGCAACATATAAACATTTCTCTTATACAGATAAACTTGAGCAGAATTTTTGCTCTGCTGGAACAGATAAACATAGGCTGAAGTTTTGCTCTGCCACGGGAGACAAGGAGACAAAAATACGCAGTTTTCTAATTGGTTATAGAAAGAACATCACTCTGGTGCTGTTGTAGATAATAGTCTGTGCTCTTGCTTATGCTTGCACTAAAAAGTGGACTTAATGCTGCACTGATAGACATTAGCAGTATTTTGGCTCTGTTGTAACTGACAAACAGTTTTTGCTCTGTTCAATCAACAAACATTAGGGATACTCTTGTTCTGTAGGAGTCAAACAGGACTCTTTTGAAATTGATAGGAAGAGAGAATTCTTTGAGAATATCATTTAGATGCAGTTACTGTCTCTCACATTAGCAGCTTTCTTACTTTGTAACCACTCTGTAATTGTTATGAACATGATACCTTTTCATAACATGAATACACTCAAACATTGCGATACACAAAATAAATAGTATTCTTTGTTCTACTCATCACTAAAGGTGCTTTTTTTTTTATGGCTTTGTACTTATATTTCTACATATTTATAATTGAAGTAAATGATTCGCCTACATTATCATCAGTGTTTGCCATTTATACTTCAGAATTCATAAAAATCAAATTGTATTTAAATTCATAATAGTGATCACTTGCTATTGATGGTTTAGATGTAAAAAGTATTGGTAAAGGTTTTAAAGGTGTTTTTCAATATTTTTTTTCATCCCTAACAAAAAGACAATTTCATTGTAACTTATATTTGTTGTAGTGTATGCATCGACTTGAGAATGTGTAAAAAGCGTTTTACAAATAACTTGAATTTGATCTTGACAAACCTTTTTGAATTGGTTTTATAACGTCAGCTTTGTGTAGTGAGGTTTTTGCAGTTTTTGAGTCATTAATTTCTCTGTAGCTCTTGTTGCATGAGCGATACTATTACTTATCTAATCATTCTTATATTGAACAACTTCGATTATGCTTCATCCTACAGTTTGTTGTGTTTGTTTTTCTTAAGCCTTTCAATCCTTAGAGATAGGATTATCTCGGCTTTTAGAAGTTGTCAATTTTTGCTGAGAAA
>JBCAUA010425569.1:0-17840 GCA_038406235.1 Peronia verruculata | reverse complement strand
AGAGAGAGAGAAGGGGGGGGGGGGAGAGAAAGAAAGAAAGAGGGGAAAAGAGATAATGAGAGATATGGGGACCAGCGAGAAAAAGAATTGGAGAAAGATAGAGAGAAATTCATTCAAGAAACATTGAGTGGACAGGAAGCCGAGCTTTCACATTGCAACAATCAAAACAAAAGCTTAATGCTCAGACCCCTGAAAAAAAGAAAACAATTATTCCATTCGCTAAACAAATGACAGCTAATTAAACCTTTCCTGTGTTTTCATCGATTTCTTCCTTTCATGTTCATCATGGAGTTTTAATCCCCCCCCCCCCCCCAACACACACACACTCACACTTAGTGTGACATCTAGGCTACTTAAGACACACACAAGAGTCAATTTACTATCATTTAAAATGTGTGGTTGCTTGTAGAATTGATTGTATCACGAACTCTCTAAAATGAAGCATTGTGTTATGTCACATCTGTACTGCATTTTGAGAAATATGGTGGTTACTGTTGGATTTTGACTATACAAATCTATTATAAATTAAAATAAAAATAAATTGATATTAATTACAATGTTCATAGTTCATACATCTATGTTTATTATATGATAAAGTTTCTATTGTTTTAACTTTTTGAAGCATTTATTAATTTTCAGTGTTTTGACTCCCTTTGCACTCATTGACCTCATGAGTGACCCCACAGCCGTAAGAAAGGTGACCTCCATTTTAAATGTGATCAAGGGTGGATGTACTATCATATAAAACTGGTGGTTACTTTAAGATTTGATTGTATCACAAACTCCCTAAAATGAAGCATTTTGATATGTCATGTTTTGTACTGCATTTTGAGAAAAATGGCGATTACTGTTGGATTTAAATCAATTAAATCACAACAAAAATAATTTGGTATTAATTACAATTTTCATAGTTCTTACATCTGTGTTTTATATATGATAAAGGACTTAGAGTTTTAACTTTTTCTTGCATTTTTATTTTTACGTGTTTTGACCCCCATGTGCCCTCACTGACCCTGTGAGGGACCCCCCCACTCCTGAGAAAGGTGACCTCCACTTCAAATATGACCAAGAGTGGATGTACTAACTATCGTATAAAATTGGTGGTTGCTTTTAAATTTGATTGTACCATGCCTGGTTGAACTGAAGCCTTTTTTAAATTTACATCTGGGCTATGAATGATGTAATCGAATGATGCCCAAAAAGTAGTGACATAGCAGTGAATAGAACCGGTATAATATCTACTATACTTTGTGAATATAAACACACCAAATAAACACAAAAACAAGACAAACTGTGCACTCTGAATGTAAGCATCTCATATAGGGGCATTGAGTTAGTGGGATAAAATAGACCAAGGAGTACTACAAGTATGTAAATTGGACTTTCTAGTGTTCACTGTACATATTAGTTACACATTACAGTGAACAGATGATTGCATACACAATACTGTCATTCTGAAGTCAATTTCATCCTAAATTATACACCCCTGCATTACATACATCCCATGAGGCAAGTGGTTTCACCCAGCAAGTCTGGCCTGACCGTGGCCTTCAACAAAATTGAATTGTCCTCTGTGAGCTGGCCTGATACAATGCACACCTGGTTCTGGATGCAATTTATGTTAATGATTGAGCAATACACCATGATTTCAGATAAATTATTCGATGCAAGTTTAGATTTATCATATCAGTCTGTATGCGTTTTAGAAAATGTTTTAAAAAAACACTGTGACGAAATGCTGAACAGGTGTACTGGCTAGTGGCATATGTAGCACACCTGTGCAGGCTGTGGGCAGTGAGAAAATGTTGATAGAGTCAGAAAAACAACCTTGTTTGTGAAAATTCTGATATTTTGCCTTGACTTGATGAAAGAATTGAACTTCCAAAGTGATTGAGATTATCAAGGAGCACAATGAAGAAAAATGGCCCAGATCTTGTTTATTGTCACTTTGATACACCCACATACATGTTTTAATATCACTTTTGAATGGGAAAGTTTTGTCATATCATACAGAAAGCAAGTGATATAAAGCTAATGTAAGATAAGGGAAAGATAGTTAAGATAAACTTCATTTGTCCTCAAAAGGAAATTCCATTCAAAGTTAGTGAGACAAAGTATACATGCAACATTCATTCGCTGACACTGAGTGCACAGAGAAATATATCATGAAAAGCATATAACAACACAATCAAGAAAAATGGGCGCAACCTGATAAACGTATCACTAATAGAAGAAAATTTCTATTGCACTTTTAATTAGTTCTTCCATGAATGCTCACTATATTTAGATTACTTCAGTTGATTGTAATATAATGTAGATGCATAGCATAGTCATCTTTAATTATATTAGCTTTTGACATGCAGATCCTCTGTATCACTTAGCAGTTTTTTTCTTAACTTATAGGTTTATGTGGTGCTTTTATTTCATCAGACAGTGAAACAAAATTCTTGCTTTCTTTGTCATTAGTATGTTTTTCAAATATGTTTTACCCAAGGATTACAGGAGATATGTGTGTGTTAGCAGGATTCTGAAATGTTGCTGAGTTTTAACACTTCCATTACACAAGGAAGATTTAGATGACTCACCTTGAAGGCTAGTGATTTTACATTCACTCGCATATTTCAACTGTTAATTTCAAAAACTATCTGTTGGAGGCAAAGTCAAAATTCAGTTTTCTGCTTCTTTCCTCATTACTTGATGCAGTGCTGTTGCTCTCTGCTAACAGACATTGGACAAGGAAAATTGTTAGCTTCATGGAATGTAGTTTTGAGACTGGTGAAGTGAAATAGACAATCTTTCATATTTTTGTTACCTGGCATGCATTTGTGTCCTTTTTCACTCATATGAATCTTCACTCAAGAACTAAGGAGTCTCATGCCATTTTGACAGTCTTGTTTTTCTGTCAGCTCTTTGAATTTGGTTTATGTGCATGTGAAGTTTGAGCTAATTATCCATATTAGTCAAGCTGGCTCCACAAGTTCCATTGATTCTGTAATTTTTGCCATTGCTGGGTTCTTCACAGTCTAGACTTTTAGCAGTGATAAAACAGGTACGATGATAGGATTAACTTGTCGATTCTTTTATCTGAAGCTTATAAATACCTGTTAAATGGTCATAGTGGCAGTCTATTATACATATTGTTATTATTATTATTATTACAACTACAACATCATTATATTAATGCTTCACTTCTGTATGGATTGTTTTTTCTCATGACCCAAATAGATTGCATGCACTCTTGAAAGAAGATATTTCTATCAGCAATGGATCAAGTGGAATTTCAGTGAGCCGTTGTATCAGCATAGATATCTCTGCATTTCCTTGGTCACTTGTGCCATCTTTCTCATTCATATCTGGTTCTTCTATATGGAGAAATTTACTCCTAAGAGTCGAGAAAATTGATTTTCTGTTTATGTTTCACATCCAATCCTCTATTTGGAGGACCACGGGAATAGGGTGGGATCTTTTAAAATACATACAACAGACATCAGAATCTTTTGTCTCACCGCTAAATGTTTCCATTTGGATATGGTAAGCATAATTCTTTAGTTAGCACGATATGATGGAGGAACAACCATATGATTAAATATTTAACATTTATTTATGTGTTTATCCTCCTCCCTGTCTGTAATTCCTGCCAATTGAAGTTCTAGTTCAATGGAGAAAGTCCATTCATATGTACAGGTTCATTCTTACTGCATGTTCTCGGAATACTTCTTAGCCAAAGAAACAAATGAAACTAGCAAAATACAGGCTGTACAACAAGGGGCTGATTAGGAACAACTCCTGTATGACAAAAAGGTGAACTCTTAATTTCTCTGCTTGATGAAGAGCTGAATCAGTCAGATAATTATTTGACCAATTTGCCTCTTTGTCATGCAGAGAAGTTAAGGGTTTGCCTTTTGTCATACAGATATTGTTAGCTATTCACCTCTTCATCACACAGCCAACAAAATGTAACCATCAGAAAGAAACAGAAAAAACAAAATAAGACCCCTCAATCAAGCCAAATGGCAAGCTTTTTTTTTTTTTTTTTGCAGACATACATTTGACAATCATGAGTCATTCAGTTCTTGCAATTTACTGTCTGTTGAGCATGAACTGTGTACGTGTGTTGACCAGAGATGATTTTTTTTTTTTTTTAATGCAAAAAGATTTTTTTTTTTTTTTTATCCTGTTCAAATACTTGGTTAGTAATACCCGTATATATACATGATCAATTTTTCATTAATGTACCACCCTGTTTTACATCTCATGACCTTGTTTTTTTTCAGCTGTTAGCTTGACTGGGTGTGTACATGTTGTTTATTGAAAGATTTTAATTTAAGCACCCAAGAAGAGGGCAAATGGATGGATGAACAGACATATTGATAGAAAATGATTATACAATCTCTTTGTAACCTTTATATTTTAATATATTCTACTATTTCATTGTCTTTTTTATTTTTTGTTCTCTACAGCAAGTTTTGTCTCATCAGTCTTATCAACGTTTTGTGTAAGGAGGCACAGCCCCGTTCAATCATGTTAGCAGAACGCATCCTTCTTTTGGCAACTGTCATACTGCTCAACATTCCAGATGAATATGTCTTATCTAAGTATGAAGTGCCGCTGAGACGAGAAATATTCAAGGTTTGTATTTCTTATCTTCTATAAGGAAACCACACAGTATCGGACAATATCTTAGTTCTCTGGACATTACTATCAAATAACTTGCAATACACCTACAGCAAGCTGTTGACATACACTTTAAGCAAGGCACATTAACTTAACTCGGTGACACAAAAATGATATCAGTGATTAAAAGACAAGACAAATATTCATGAAATTCTTGTTATGATTATTTTGTTTATATATAAATATGATAGCAAAGCAATTTGTTTCTTAGAAATAATACAACCAATAAAAATCAACTTTATCTTTTTTAAGAGAAGGAAATTCTATTCACAGTCATTGTTGAGACACTTTGTGTGTGTAGATATGTCCACACTTACATGTTGACAAAAATATCACCAACAGCAAGCTCAAAGAACATTGACTCATCTTGATAAACCTACATACTGCTGGTGGCAGAAATGAATCTCAATAACTCTCATATTTAGTTCCTACATGCACCAGTGCTGTCTTCTTTTGGAATGTTTTAGTTGATTATAAAATTGTACTCAGGGATCCCAGTATAGAGCACCAATGTACCCACAATTTTAGCCATTTTGTTCACTTGCTTGATTCTGGTACAGTGGAAACCTGATACAACAGGATTGCTGGACAAGGAAAAGTCCAGTTATAAGCAAATCCTGTTATAACGAACACACAATAAATTAAAGGAATAAAACATTGCTAGCCTATTGCCTGATTATAGGAGACATTTTTGTTTTTTCATAGATAGTCTCCCTTCATTGAATTCTTTTACTTTTGTGTGATTCAGCAAAAATCATAATGATGACAATACATGATACATTATTTTAGAAATGACAATATGTTCATGTATTATATAGTACTAACAATCAAGTCTTGTAGAGCAGACCATGTGGATACCTGACACACAACACTTCACTGGGCTCCTGTTTGATTCCCCCCCTGCTGTCCCCAACAATAGTGCTGAAAACTGAGTCTAAGCACACTAAAAAATCAAAGGTATCATATTATCTCACACACAGTTTCCCTTCTTCTACTGTACGTCCCTTTGCGCTCAATCTCCAGTGTGCATTGATATGGGACTGGGGTGAAAGGCAGTAATCGCTATCGTGGTGTGGGGAATAAGAAAGTTATTGAAGTGATAAAATATGCAGGGAATAGATCTTGTTTAGTCCATGTCATACAGCAGTCAAAAAACATTGCAGTATTAACACCGCAAAATGTGTACAAAAGCAGGTGCACTTGTCAATATTCATCACTGTTGATTAGCTAACTGAACCAGGTGGTCAGTGAACAGTAAGCTCTGTGTTTATCTTCCCTAACGTTAGGAGCTACACATGTGAGTCATTTCGTAATCCATTTGGGCCGAACACCCCAGCCTATTTTGTTTATCATATGTCTTACGCCCAGGGCAAATGAGTCACAAGTCGCGGCAGGTGAGTTCAAGTCACTGCTGTTTTTTACCGTTTTTCACAATTTTCCAACTATGATACCAAAATATTTCTTTTTGTTTCAGATTAAAAAAATGTTAAATTGACGTTCTGTGAAAAAAAAAAATAGTATCTTAGTTGGAAAGTAGTTAAAAACGACCAAAAACAGCCGTTTATCTTCGTTGCCCAGGGCGACTTCCGACTCATTTGCCCTGGTCGCAAGTCATATTCAAAATATAATCTTGCATTTGTCAATCAACTCCAACCTGAGATGTGTCCAACAACTTTTAAAAAATGGGCCAAAATTTCCCATGTGTACAATCTATGGCAAATCTGTCCAGTAGAACTACCAATGTGTACCTGCAGAATTTCATAAATCATAATTCTTACAGGTGACCATGTACTGAACTGTCTGTGTATTAGGGGTCTAGACAAATTGGTTGGCAAGTAATATCTAGATCAGAGATCATTGGCTGGTGACTGGTTAGTTCTTAGATTTGTCCATGTAATACCGTAAGCGTGAGAGTTGCTCTGCAGACATATCATACAGGACATGTCAATAAAAGATTGTTTGCGAACTTTGCAGGGCCTCCATAATAACATTAACTAATGAAATAATTCTGACACAGACAAGTTATACTTGCAGTGAACCTTTCTATAATGTGTACAGTATGGGCATTTATTTAAATTTTTTAAAAAAGTAGATTTGAAATATATATTGTAATTACCATCTGCACGACCATATGCCAACCCAAAGTTTGGTTGAGGACATAGGACACAAAGTCAATTTCTGCTTCATATGGATGGTGGTGCAAATACACATAGTCTCTTTCATCTGTGACCAATTTGTATTTCTGAAATATTTTGCTCATTTCTAGTCCTGCTGATTTCTATCCTCATTTAACCATAAAGGAGATCATCTATTCATGGGGACTAGACAGTAATTCTGAAAGATGTTTTAAACACAGATTTGAAGTGTTATTATCCAAACATT
Organism: Peronia verruculata; assembly: GCA_038406235.1. Classification (NCBI taxonomy): domain Eukaryota; kingdom Metazoa; phylum Mollusca; class Gastropoda; order Systellommatophora; family Onchidiidae; genus Peronia; species Peronia verruculata. The sequence continues at coordinate 10,784 of JBCAUA010425569.1, read as the reverse complement.
TTTTCCCTGTCCCAGTAACTGTTGGTCTTACTTGTTTTCATGTCTGAGATTTCTTGTGTCTTATCTCTCAGTTCGGCACGCAGGCGGGCCAGCTCTTTTCTCATTTCCTGAAGATCCTCCACCTGTAACACAGACATACAGGTCATTGCAAAGTTATATTTTAGATGTCTGTTGGGAAGAGAAAGGGAAGGGGAGAGGATGTGGACCCATGGCTGATAGAGTCTGAGATTTTATGATGTGACTTTAGATCATCAAAATGTAATTCCAGTTTACTTTCCTATTTGAAAAATATTTTTCAAAAATGAAGTGCAATCAAGTCTTAATAGCCTAGACATCATGTAATACACAAACTTATTCATACAAACACTACAACATGTTTTACACACACATTTTGATCCACACACATAGAGATCTACTTATTGTTCACTTTGCTCAACCAACCTGTCACGAGCTCTCACTCAAATAATGAAGGTAACTGACAATGACAAACTTCACGGATTTCTTCTCTGCTTAATATAATAATAAAAAATAATAATAATAAAATTTTTAAAAATACTGTCACCTCTGCTCTTGCAGTACCTTTTTTTCTCCACTTTCCTATTTACGTAACAAAGATTTTCACTGTTGCACCATAACCTATAGACAGACTACACATTCCTGTCTCATCACAGCAAATATACAAACTCTAAAAAAATTCATATGTTCTTTATCCTCTCACAATTCTCTGAACACATTAGATTTCACTAGGTAAGATAATATGAGACAGACAGTGGTTTGGAACTAAAGGGAAACAAGTCTGGTGCTTTTTGTGGTCACTAAAGAAAAAATAACAATAACAGACAACAAAATTGAAGGAAAAATTGAGAACAAAATTGTTTATCATCACAAGAATACAAATGCAATAAATTCCTGACATAGGCAGAGATCGTCTGAGTTCACCTCTGTGAGCAACGTACCAACAGCAGTAATTGCTATAATTCTCTGCTTTGATTTGAACAACAGATGGTGATATTGTTGTTCATTTGATTCAAACTACATTGTTTCAAACAATCAAAATTTACACGATGCCAAGTGAGGACAGTCAGATCAAAGTTTCAGAATGTTGCTATATTCAGTAGCTACAGCTGTAGTGGTACTGACTTCTGCAGAATGCTGTAAGCAAACAAAAACATTGTGTTCTTCACTCTAGTATAAATTCAATATTTAAATCTAAAGAACAGGATTATCTCAACTCTACATTGTTATGCATGCCATTTCAGTGTGACGAAATTTTTGGGAAGAAGTCTGAAATTTGGAGACATTTTGCTTAGACAGTGGCATCTCTGCTTACTCTGTATTTTATTTTAATGATTCTCTAATGTACGGAACATACACATGGAACTGCCGAAATATATTCACTCTTATCTGAGAATGTTAGATGTTGTGCTTCCCTACTAAAGAAACCTCAGAATAGCTGACCTACAGAAAAAAAAGCAGGCCTAATAATCTTTCTTCTTCTTCAGGTAGGATTTGAACTTGTGACACTTTCCCATTTTCATCGACAGGCAGATGTCTATGGCCTTACCCACAGTCCTCCACCTTCCCCTACTCCTAGGAAAGTTACTGTAAAATCTTGTTTCTGTTTTTTTCCAAAATACAAACGAAAGACTTGAGCATGGGCACAATTTATAAAGAAATCTAGAAGGAGTATATACTTGATAGAACAAATGCTTTTGTACAGGTGGCTGCTTTCTTAAATACTGTAGTTATTGCTTTGCTAAGTTTTATTTTCTTTCTTATTGTAGTCAGCCAAATTACTTCCTTTATTTTATGAATAATCACTTCTTGTACTTTTTTTTCTTTATTTGTCATTTGGCTGAAAGTAAAGATAGCTCATTTAGTTCTGTATCAATGTGATTTACTCACGTATGGGTAATCTGCATCTTTGACGATGTTTTTAATAGCTGCCTCATCCAGGCCTGAAACAGGAAGAGAACATTCTCATCAGCTCATGTACACAAATGTGACAAATCTAGTACAGAACCTCAGGACAAAACATGTACTATATATAAAAAAAATATCTCGCTGATTTGAAGATAATAATCTTCTTTTACATAATGCTCCTTAAACTGGGTAAAGGGTTTTACAAAAAAAAAAAAAAAAAAAGAAGAAGAAGAAAATCATAAAGGCAAAAAGAAATAAAATTTTGTTTGACACCTTAGAAATCTACAATCAGCAAAAGATATCTACTTCAGTTGTGCTTTCACAACATCCCTTAAATGTTTTTTTAAAAAAACAGAAAGTCACAGAGACTGATGTTCTACTAGTCCAAGAGAGCTGAAACTTTTACAACTTCTCGAAGAATTCTCTTTTAGTACTGATGTAGTATTGTATCCACCTAAGACAAGCGAATGGCTCCACTGCTCAGCAGATATCCGCTTGATAAATTTAGTGAATGTCAAAGCGCTTCCTCATTGTTACGGAGTTGCTTCCCTTGCATTTGATCTTTGACTGAAGGGGATGAGAAAGAGTCACAAGGAACTAAACCATGTGAGTAAATCAGCAGTGGGAGAGTTTTTACATTTTCCTATTGCCAAATACAGAAGTCTCCGCCTAAGAACCCTCCGCCTAAGAGCCCGGTCCACCTAAGAACTCGCCAAAATGGAATTTTTCCTCTTTAATTAAAAAAAAAAACTCTAAAAAGCTTGCTCTGGGCCCTCCCAAATAAAAAAATCCGTCTAAGAGCCTGGTGTTTGGACCAAGACACCCGAGTACTTATGGTATAATTCCATAATTCCACATCATAATGTCCACTCGAGAGAAATGCACAGTGATAGATGTGCAGTAAAATGGGGACTGGGATGGAGGGAACAGGTAGACAAAGAAGTGGAAGTGATGGTTGATGTATGACTGCAATAATCAGGCCACGTTGGTAACTAACCTATAACCATTTCTTTGTTTGACAACACATGGGACGGCATTTGTGATTGGCTTTGTGGACAAGGAGGTGTTAAGTTTAGCCTCCTGACTGAGTTAACTGTTTTGCTACTTCGGTCGATCTGTAAACACTTGAGTCACTCATGTGAGTATCTGCAGGGAAGCATAGGAATATCATGTTTTCAACTATGATACCGTTATGTGAAAACTCACATGGCATTTAAGCGCTAGGCCGTATTGATGAAACTATAAGCTAAATGGATCAGAAACTGCTAAATCTAATTATAGCATACACACAGTGAAGAAGACTGTACTTATTCGCATAGATAAATCTTTAACTAACGGTAACGATCAACTGATCATGGTAGTGAAGATAGTCTGTGGTCAGATGGGTTGCGTAACATTTCAATTCGCCTAAGAACCCGGCCGTCTGAGAGCCGTCTTTTTTTGTCTCCCGACGACCCCGTTCTTAGGCGGAGACGATTGTATACCAAAGTGACATTTGCTTTGTGAACATTTGCGTTATCATAGTGCAGTTGAAGCCCTTTAGTGCCTGTCTGTGAAATACTTTTGTGTCCATTTGTGGCCTTTGGTAAACAGTTATTGATATGTCAAAGGATATGTAGAACAAATTTTGATTCTACAGGAATTGCTATAGTATGGTCATTTAAAAAAAAAAAAAAAATTGAAAAATGCCACCATCTTTTTACTGGTGCTCCAAAATCTTTTAGGTTTCACTGGTTTTTAGTTTCTCCAGCACCCACCCAATACATGTTTTGATACTTGCTTTCAGGATTGAAATTGTACACCCATGTCTTATCTCCAGTCATGACTTCATATACAGACTTTGGCTGGCCTTCATTACATTCTCAAAGCATTATTTTGACAAAACTCAACCCTAGTTTTTCACTGATCTTCAGTAAGTCTATATGTACCCACCTGGCACCGGCCTCTCTTAGCTTAAGTACATGTATTTATGTAATATTGTACAGACAGAGGTGGATGAAAGGCCAAGTTTTTCACGTACTATTCTGTCCCTATCCCCCAACATTTGCACAGCCTGTATGTTTTCAACTATAGTTACAGAGACAGGTTTTCCAGTTAAGGGTACAAATGGCTCAAATCCATACTGCAATGATTATACTTAGTCATTTAACACTATCAGAATGTATTCTGTATAACTGACTGACTGACTGGGCTTTTAAACTGGTGCTGCAGTTCATCGGGTCGCCTTTGAAGATTCTCATTCAGTGACCATCCTCCTCCACTCCTCTCAGCTCTCTGCCATCCTTAGGGAGTCTCCCAGTTCAAGTTCAGTCCGTTCCTCGATGTTATCTTCCCACTTCTTTTTCTGTCCACCTTCTCTTCTTCAGACAGGGGTTGTGCCTTGCAAGATTGTTTTGGCCAGACCCGTTGATCATATGACATGGCCATACCACTTCAATTTCTGGCTTTTTAACTGTAGTGAGGAGATCTATGTATGGCCCAATTTCCTGTTGAATTTGTCTCTTAACTTCTTCATTTACTAGTATTCTGTATACCAAATAATAGAACAGCCCCACCAGCTTAACTTGCTGGGACCCTCGATCAGTGGCAGTCCACCATAATGCTAACATGTAGGTCTGACGAGTGGGTGACAGTCCTCCCTAATGCTAAAATGTAACGGTATGTGCCATTTGTACCTTTGGGTTGCAACTTCCATGGTAGTGAGAGGTTGGGACCACAAAAAGAAGGTGGTGTGCTGTTGGCTGATCCAGACATTCTATTTCTAATCATACAAAACTATTGTTTGAAAATCACAAGCTCCACTGTGATGTTCAAAGACAAGTTATATCTTAGCTTGCACTTCTGGCTACAAAACAGGTCAGTTTTGTTGAAAAACTATGAATTATATTTCTGTTCCTATCAAGCATTTATGCACACTTCTGCCAAATTTCAAGCCAATAGGACTAGTAGAAATTGATTAGTCTAAGCATATAAACAAATATAGCTCATATTCACAGAAAAACGTCTGTTCTAAACACAGAGAGCAAAGAGGTACAAACAATCTTCAGCATTTCTGTCATTGTCTGTCTGTCCATTTTCTATGCCTGCTGTACCACATCCATTGTCAGCTCACACATACAATATCTATATGTAACTTTGGTTGGCCATTGCATCACTATCTTCACATTAACATTTTCCTTTCTCTGTCTTCACTGTGATCAACTTACCTCTCTGTGGGAGAACACATGGATGTATTTATCAACATGCTAGACCTTTCTCTGTGATATAGATCTGGCACAGACTGCATTGCTTTGTTCATACTGGCAACTCAGGAACAAATTATTTATTCTTGCTGAATTGTATTTCATTGTAATAACATTTTTTAAAATTATTATTATTGTTATTATTATTTCATCAGACAGAAAATTAATTCAAATAAAACAAACTCACCAGCTGCATTACCAATTTTGCGAGCCACATGTAGCTGTTTTACCTCCCGATGGCTCAGGGCCTGGATGAGGCAATCCACCCAGTCTGGGTATTTGCACAGACAATGGAGTAGGGTGATTGAGGCAGATGCATTCCCATTATTTTGTTGTTCTTGCCGGATCCTTTGCTGTATAGTAGGTAAAATAATGAGAGGTAAAATATTACACAAAATCTGGAGTTGTTTGTTTTTGTTTCCCCAGCTTATCCATTGTTCTCTGACTGAAGAATTTGGGAAAGGATCAAAGAGGCTGATTGTAGCAAATGACAGAGATCTTATATCTTCAGTGTGTGTGTGTGTGGGGGGGGGGGGGATGCAGGAGGGGAAGAGGGGAGAAGAGGGAGAAAAGAGGAGGGGAGAGTCAAAATTTGACTTGTTTGGTCATTCATCTACTGAAGGGTGGGTTTCCAAGCATAAATATACAGCCCCACATATTAATTCTTGAGCCCACTCAAAATATACAAAATTCTTATTTAAAAAGGAAAGAACATATCAATGAGCAATTTTTTCAGCCAACTATTTTATTTTACTTTGCTGGCCAGATGGGAAATAAAACAAACATTTTGTAAAGAAGGGAAAAACAAAGAAACAGTACTAGATACACCTTTTTACCATTAAAAATTTACTAAAAAGTTCATTTTAAGCTCCTTACAGTGAGGTTCCAAACTTTTGGCAAACATTTCCTATGCTAGTAACATGATGAGCAGATAAATGTTCATAATAATTTTGATTTAGTTGGGTTAGGCCTATCTATCACTTTCAGTTTGCACTGAGATCAGATTGGTCCTTGTGTGGGATGGATTGATTTTTTTTTCAATATCACTACCACAACAAATAATTCCTTGAACCAGGACAGTTCTATCCTGGTAATTCTGTGGGTTCATAATAACATAACTCTTTGCAACACAGCACATCTGTCCTGTGACATCTTGCTAAGAGTGGAACATTTGTCAGTGCTTTAAAAAGTACCACAAATCAGGAAAGAATGGTCCTGTTGAGGTTCATTGTATAGATACATGTATTAGCTTAATAGTTGACTAGCAGGGAAATTATCATCCAGAGTTCATGACAGAATGGAATAGCCTTAATTCAGACAGACTAGCCAACCTCTTCGAAAACTTTTACATTCTTACACAGTACAGTTTCAAAAGTTTTGCTTATTTTCAAATTATATTAACTTATTTTATCAATGGGCAAAAATTCATGAGCAAAATATAAAACAAAATCTAAAAAATAACAACCAACAACAACAAAAAGAGCATGTTGTTATTTCCAATATTCCATGTTCAGTGGCAAAATGATTAAGCTTTCCATACCCATTTACTCTGGATGGACAGGCCAGACCATTTAAAGCTTTATTAATATTCTCCAAACTGGAAAACCCAAATATTCTCCACACTGGAAATGATTAAGGTCCTGAACATTTGGCATCCCAACCCTTATTCTATCCACATTCACATATATATATTCATATATCAGTTGTGCACCTTGGTAAACAAACAACTTAATGAATAAACATAAACCATGCCTACTAAAACATATCTACTATGTCTGTAGACATTAGAAAAAAAAAAAAAAGGGAGTAAAAAGATTTTCTTCTGAGCCACCCTTGTCTTCTACATTGGGCAAGATTCACCAAGGAACACAAACAAAACAAGCTCTTGCATCAACTCTTGCAGAATTAACTCAAAACAGATCAGGATCTAGGGTTGCATATGAATTTTCATCTGTCCAGATCCCACTTCATCCCTATTTACCCTCACATGATTTGATCGTCAACATCTAGTTGAATGTTGACTTATTTGTTTGTTTTTTTTTCCTTTGGAACAGCCAATAAATGTCTTGACTTGATTTCCATCTCTGATCATTCAATGTCACACAAAAACAACAATGGAAAGTATTAATATTTTTTTTCACTAGGTGTCAAATTCTAGTAGAGTTTTTTTTTACATAAAATACCACCCTTTTATTCTCATAAATTAAATTTAAGTCATTTATTTTTATGAATTAAATTTTCAACGTGATCACAAAATCTTGCGATCATTTCCTCGATCACTCTATTGGAAAGTATGCCACCTGTGTTGTGTGTGAAAGTGAGGAAAAAAATCTAGTTACCAGTATTCAAGGAAACAAACAAAAATAACACCCTGGCCCAAAGTCTATGTCAAACTGGTTGAAAATCAGTATCTGCTTATGTTGAAGAATGGATGTATTGATTTTTTTTTCTACTCCCCCAATGACATCAGACTAAATGTAGCTGACTGTACAAGGAATTTAATATGTGTTGGTGCTGTTGTACACTTTCTTTCCAGATGCTAATATCACGACTGATGAACGATGAAGCAGAATTTGATTTGATCATCATGCAAAGATGTCTATTTCTTGGCATTGCTTTAGAAAAACCGCACCTGACAGTAAATCTACAAAAATATATTGCGTTAGCAATTAAAACAAAATATGAATATTGTATTCAGTTAGAGGAAGGTGCATATTGTCATAGAATGCATGATCACAGTTGATCACTCCTCTACTGGATCGAAAGAAGTTAAAAAACTTGAGTCAGTATTTCCTGGAAGTTGATATTTTTCATGTTAATAGGAGATCGTTGTGCTCAATCCTATTACTTCCCTTTACCTAACAAAAGAGAGATTGAACTAATAGTGCAAAGAGGAAAAAAATCACTTTTGCACCTTTTGCTTCAAACAGACACAGTGAATAATTCCAAAAACATGATGTAAAGAGAATGTTTTCTTCTTATAGTAATAATTTTATCAAATTTTTTTGGTGATCAGTCTTTCGAATGGCAAGCAGTAAAAGAAGAAAAAGGATTTTTTCCTCTTTACACTGCTTGCTAAACAAATCCTTTGTTTGGCAAAGGGAAGTAGAAGTCTAGTCAAAATGATTTCCCCTTACACAAATCCCTCTTTTGGAAAGGGCAGATTATCTGCCAAACGATCTCCCACTGATCCTGTCATATATTGTCAGATTTTCCCAATTTAGCATAAAGGAAATATGCAGCTGCATACTGCATGACTATAGTATGTGGTCACAGCAGGCTTTTCCACTCCTCCTTAAGGGGGGGGGGGGTTTCCGAAATTCTGGATTTTGCCCCAAAACATGTGATTTTGAGCTTTTGTTTTATCTTAAAAGTACTGCCTTTTCTGGGTGTAAAAATGGTATAAAAAAGTTGTTAAGTGAATTCTAATGTGTTTGACCAATGGTCATTCAACAGTAGACCTAACGCAGTCAATCAACATTTGGCTCCATCTGGCTGCTAAATGAGGTGGTGGATCATCGCGATTTGATTATATACAGGCAAAGGGTGCAAAAAGCACTTGATTGTCACCTATCCTTACAATATCATGAGTTCCAGTGCCAGGGATGGACACTGCATGACCACTGTAAGGCAAGAAAAACTGCTGATCATGCAAATTAGCAATGTCAGTCTTCTAAAGTGACTTTCCTTGTTCCATAAATAGCACAATTTTGCTTTATTTTGCGCTAATAGCTCAGTCGTTGACTATATGTCATAGTAAAGGTCAAAACACTCTTGGTTTGCACTTAAAAATGACATGGGGGGCACACAGAGGGACTCAAGAACCCGAATCTGGCTCTTATAAAGATGGCAGGTAGGGAGCAAAATTTGATAAAAGATATGCCCCGAGAGCCAAAAAATGGCAACAAGAGACCCAGAAGTCATGAAAAGAGGGCTAGTATGTACATAAAAGCTCTTGCAAGCCTGAAAGCCGAACAGAAAACTAGCCATATCAATTTTTCCCTGAAAAAAAACTTTAAACGCGTTTTTCTCAAAACCCGGTTTTTGGACAGTTTTTTCTTTCTCCTTTTTTGTTTCCAAACTGATTCCAACCAAATTTGGTATGCATCACTGTCACTACAAAACCCAAAAAGTTACATATGTGCGTTCAAGTCGGTGGGTAAGTTTTAGAGAAAATTGGGTTTTTAGTTTGAAAAAATGCCGAAATTTGATTTTCCGCTATATGGCATTTTCAAAAAATCTATAGAAAATGTTGTATTGCATGGAACATGACAAAAATATGTAACTTTTTAGATATTCTATCAGGCAATGAATTCACCAAGTTTTATGAAGTTTTGGTTGAAATCTGGCGGAGGAGACAGATTTTGAAATCCGTCAATTTAATGATGCCAAAATCCAAGATGGCGGCGCTGCCATGGCAACCATATGAAAAAGTCAACTTTTTTTTTTACTTTTTTCCACTAATTTGAGCATGCTAAATACAATGGAAAAGGTTAAAATAACCTATCTTTAATAATGAAAAAAATGACTTCCAAGATGCGCCCCTCCCCCCCTTGCCTTCTATAACTGGTTTGAAGAAATCCAGCTAACTTTATTCATGATTCTTGCTATAGGGTCACTGCCTTGAACCCATTCTGAGTCACCTATTTCATCGAGTGCTCATAAAAAAAACAGCAACAATAAATGAACCTGTAAGATTTGCATTGGCAGGACATGGTTGGATTAAAGCATGTTTTACTAAATAAAAGGGAAAAAATGCACAGACAGTACACACACAAAATAGAGAATATTCAATACTATCAGTGGACAACTTCAGATTGATACCTACCGTGTCTCTCACAGACAGCATATCAGGACGACGCATGCCGATGATGGTCAGCAGGTCACCAGGTGAGACGTTATAATTTTGCAGAATATGTTCCATCTGTGCCAGAACCTGCTGGCTATTTGGGTCAGGTCTGCTGGCCTGTTGCTGTTGCTCTGGAAGATCAGGGAGATGTTCATCAGTGCCTGGACATACCAGTGGCTTCTTAATCATAAAATGTTTATCAACACAGACATACTATACAAACAACAGAGAGACTACCAGGAGCACACAGACAACAAAGATAGAACAAAGATAAAATTTATCTCTTTAGCACTTTTGCTGATAGACTGAACCTTCTAAGTGTTGTCAGAATGGTAGGCTTGTCACACTGTGATCACAGTATATTTAACAAAATTGATACCTATAGAACATCGCTATTCTCCCTGCTTCATATACAATACTACTTTACAGATATCTTATAGTTCTCTGACATGAGTGACAGATGGCAGACATGTAATTTTAGCCCATTATTCAGTATCCAGAGAGCGAAAACAAGGAAGCAGAAACTGCATGTCCTATGGTTTGACCTTGCTAATGCATATGGTTCGGTTCCTCAGACATGGACAAACAAGATACGATTCTCCAAGAAATCAGGCGCTTGGAAGACGAACAAAGAGTCTAGAAAGCTGTGCAGCAGGGGCTACAGGGAGCAGTGGACAAACTGGGAAGGTGTCCTCCAAAGAGCCATGATATGGAAGGACATTTGGCACATGGCACCCATGAAACTGGCTTTCAGTATTCGTGCCGCATTT
>JBCAUA010425458.1:0-17841 GCA_038406235.1 Peronia verruculata | reverse complement strand
ACTTCATTCTCTGTCTTTCTCCTTTTAACCTCCTGTACAATCTCGGCATCAGTGAGGGCACCACACACTTCTAAGTTAAACTCATCAGCTGACATGCTGGCTGGGGGTTGGACAGTTTCTTCTGCTGCTGGCTCAGTTCTCGATGGGTCCACAAAACCAGCCTTGGCATAACAGTTTATGATGGTTTCCACCTTGACCTCTGACCAAGCCTCATTGAGCATGTAAATGGCATCGAGGAGGTTGATGTTCTTGATGGCATCTACTGCTTTCTTTGTGTCATCTGCATCCAGCTCAGCGATGATCCTCTAATTGATCTTTTTTCTACAGTGGCCTTTTAAGTTTCATATGATGCCCATGCCCATAGGCTGGATTGAAGATGTGTTTGGTGGAAGAAAAAAATATGTGGATGTTTGAGAAGACCATCGACGCAGGGTGAGCACTGCAGTTATCCAGCATAAGTAAAATCTTTCTTCCCTGGCACCTCAGTGAACAGTTCCACTTGTCCATGTGCTCCTCAAATAAACTACCTGTCAACCAAGCATTGGCTGAGCTGGTGTAGGTGACTGGTAACGATGTTAAATCGCATGGGAAACTTCGAGGACGCTTTGATTTTCCTATCACCATCAACTTCCTCTTCTCAGTGCCATATATGTTTGCACACACAAGAACCGTCACCCTTTCCTTTGCTTTATTGCCTCCACTCAGCGAATCATTTGATAGCCGCGGTCTGGTAAGCCTTTAAAGTAGAGCCCCATCTCGTCTGCGTTGAAGATGTCATTTTCTTTTTATGTTTGAAGCAGTCGTGGAAGGACATCAAGCTTAAAATTAATTGCGGCAGTTACATCCATTGCTTGTTTCTCTCCATGTTCCTTTTTGAACTTCAAGTTGTGACACTCCTTGAATCTGTTTAGCCAGCCTTCAGATGGTACAAATTCCTGACTCATTTCCATTGCTAATTCTGTAGCTTTTGTTCTCAAAATGGGTAGATTCAATCTAGCGTCCTGTTGCAGTTTAGATTTAACCCACTCAAACAAAGCTTCATCTACGTCTTGTTCTTTGCAATGCCGCACGTTCTTTTCTGAGATAACTCACCCTTGTTGATGCTCTCTTTCAAAGGTTCTCGGGTCTTAAAAATTCTTGCTACAGTTGTGCGGTTGACAGAAAATTTCTTTCCGATCTCCGTAAAGCAAACTTTCCCTCGTTTTTTGTATGAAAGAATTTCATCAAGAATTGCTAGTTTCTGCTTGTTCTTCAATTTGTGTCTAGTCATGTTTGCATTTTCTCGAGTTGTAAAGACTGTTTCACTGACTTGAAAAAAGTGACTGAGGTCTGTGCTCTATCAATTCAATGAGGTAAGTGAAATGAAATCTGGATCACAATGAGAATGGGAAGTGAACAGTGTGATCACAAAGAGACAGCAATGGATTGCTGTGGTTATTCAAAGCATTGTGATTGGTCTAGACAACAGGACCAATGATCATCGCTTTAGCTTGACTGCACCTAGTTCCCGCGATAAGAGAGAATCCCCTCAGTGATTGCATCACAAGACAGGCCAATGCGTGCCCCCTCTCCCTTTTCCCTCAGCAAGAGGGAATGCTATGTCGTTGCATAATTTATTGACCATCTGTGTTACCTATGTCTACATGCACAATAACTCTTGCCTTTGTTCCACTAGTTAGTGTGCTGAGTGGCCCATTCGATGGCGCCGCCATGTAATAAAATTCGATTACGATGGTGTCAATCATGACGTTGGGGCCCTTTTTTCATTACTACTGTGCCCAGTGCATTGAAATTAATGGGTTTTTAGATGAGGTCTCCCGCTTAAAATCGGGTTATAAAGGGGGGTGATATTATATAGGAAAAAAAATGGTTTCACTGAATAGGCGGGCTAATGACTGAAGCTGGTTAAAACAGGGCGGGTTATCAGGTGGTGACCACTGTACCTTGAGTGTGAAAGCAAACAAAGGAATGAAATAAAAATATTTAATTTCTTCTTTAACATACACTTACGCACAGAAAACTCAAATTTCCTGGGGACCGAATGCTTAATTATAAATGAGACTTTTCCTAATCTTAGAGACGAATGCTGACCTCACAAATGGATACATAACATTGAAACTATGTGATATTCACTAGGCCTACCTGTTAATTAGGAGGGAAACTAACATTAGCATGATATTGATGGATGAATTGTGGACATTGTCCGAGGACGGTCTCAAAGTTGGACTATTTTGGCTTCTAAAAGTATGTAAAAAAAGAAAAAGAGTCAGAAAAGCAATAACAATTCAGTGGACATATGTCTTGCGCCCAGGGCAAATGAGTTGGAAGTTGATTGAGGAAATTTCAAGTTATGGCCGTTATAACTTTTTTCTGACAGAAATATCAAAATTTTTTATTTATATTCCACAAAATGAAAATTCATTCTTTTCTATACTGAAAAGAAAAATTTGGTATCGGAATTGCCAATTGGAAAATAGATGTTAAAAACGGCCGTAACTTGCGATTGCCCTGTGACTTGCGACTCATTTGCTCTGGGCCCAAGACATATCATTGCTGGCTTTCTAATTCTGCAGTTGGCTTTCATGTAAAAGACTGGTCTAAACCCAGAGTGTATTGATACAGGTTCAAAACAGCGTAAAAAGAATGGTTTATGAAGGAAAAGGAGGCCCCAGCCCGTTCAAGCCTCATAAGGGAAAGGAAAGTGGAACCTCTAGATCTACCCTCTAGATCTTACTTTTCATCTAGACCTACGAGTCTGTAATTGGGCCGTGACAATTGAAAAGGAACTGGGTATCTCTTCAAAAATACTGAGGAATATGCTACACCGGATGAAAGCTGAATATTTTAAACAATAACCAACTTTATCCTACCTCACTACTTGATGAGTAATAGACTAGGCGCTGCTTTGCTACTCTTTTCAGGAAACGTTTCGGTGCATGCTTGCACTTCCTGTTGCCAGAATGTAGGAAGAGAAAAAAGCCAAATATTCTAAAAAGTTCCGTGTTTTTTTCCCCCCAATAATAAAAGCAATGAGAAGAAGGAGAACAACAACAACTAGATCTAAACATTGCTAATAGTTTTCTTTACCAATTTTTGGCATTCGGAATATGCCTCTGTGGCCATAAAGTAATAAGTAATTTTGTTTGTTGTGACAGATTCTGACATTTTAAAAATGTATTTTTATTCCAACCAAAGGGGATTCCAACCAATATGACCGTGGTACAGATGTGAAACAGGGACAAATTCATAGTAATCATGTGCAAGTCTTAAAATTTCTCAAATGTAATGTAAGGGCATTAAATACTTTGAGATGATATGGAACAATAATCAGCTATAGTCTAGGCTTAAGATGAATTATGTCAATGACATTTTTGTTTAAAAATTCATTTGTTTTTGTTTGAAAGGAGTTTCTTGAGCTAGTCTAGATTTGTTGTATCGATACCACTCGAATGACGTATTGTGTTTAACAACAATGGCAGCCTCCACGAATTCAGATGTCTTAGTAAAGTTTTTGAACGAACATTTTGACGATAATAGACGATCTTTGAGAAACGTTGAAGCATTGCAACAAGAATTTGAAGCCAAAAAAGGTTCTTTGGAAAGTAAAGTAAGTTGAATTACTGTGTGTAATGTCTGTCCATAGTTTTCCAGGGCCCTTTATTATAGTTTATAGTATTAACACTAGTAAAGATAAGTCCAGTCTCTTGCCCAGCCTAAGTCCTAAGTCCTAACCCAATCCAATAAAGAATTGTATTCTTTTTTCTTCTCACCCATCATTTTATAATAGAGATGTGAGTGTCAGTTCATTGGCCAGACCAATAAATTCTGGATTTTGGCCTTCATCAAGGCCAATGAGAGATTCAATTTGTTCATTGCATGCTCATAAAAATGAGCACTTTAACTCATTCAAGACAAGACACAAGATTTTAGTGGAGGCGCATATCATGGAGAGACGCAGAGTTTTTCATGAATTTAAAAAAAATTAGTGACAAATACTAATGACAGATTTCAGTATTCTAGTTTTGTTCAAGTGTGTAGTTACATCGGATCTTTTACTTAAAACAATAGTTTTGACAGAAAACTCTCCTAGATCTAGATTATGTCAAGTATTGATCTTGTAATTGTATGCAATAGTAAAAAAGTATATGAAAGAACAAATTTGGCACGATTATATATGATAATCTGGGATATATATATGAACATTAGGATTCCTCTCCTTTTCCTCTCTGGCCTGTCTAAAATTTGTTTGAGCCTTCATCAGCTTGATGAGATCAACTGTAACAACAAGTCTGTAGAAGTCTAACGAGTGGACGTCAGCTCCATGTCAACTTTCATACCAGGATCCCCAGTGGGATCTTCACCCACTCTGTCATCCCCCCCCCCCCCCAAAAAAAAATTGTGAAAACCCGCTGTACTGTAAGGTCCGATGCGTCTCAAATGTAGGTTTCACTTATCGGACATTAAGGTCCGACGCATTGTCAATATACTTAGATCCTGTACAATTCACATAATACCAGTAAGGAATTTTGAGAGCACTAATCTGACTCCGTATGCAGTAATACAAAACCTAGAGATTTTCATTTAATAAGGAAATTCTCCAAGACTCACTAAGTGCACATTTATTCTGTTTGCTTGATTTTAAACAAATTTAATCATACACGCATAATTCAACAAACAGAAGGCCATCATGAAGACTTTTTGTGTTTTCTGCTCACATAACTTAAGTACAGCACAGCAGCATGAAAGTGAAGGAATGACAGCTTGTTATTGTTATAGTGAAATTAATTAAAAGTAAAGTAAGGCTCTTATTCCAGTACTATTGTACATCATGGTAACTTATGTCTTATTACATTTCAGTTGTCCCTGGCAAGCAGTGAAATTCCCTCTGAAATTGAAAAGGCCATCCATACTGCTGAATCCACATCAGAGCAGATCCATAACCTTGAGGGAAGACTAGAATCTGTTCGTCATGATGTTCTAGATCATACTCACTCCATCAAACCCATGATTGGTGAACTTGGTGCACTGGTGGAAAAAGTTCATGAAGTACAGAAATATGCCCATTATCTTAGTACTGTTGCCAAAATAGAGGATATAAGGTATTTCATATTATAAAGCACTATGTATTATATACCTATATAAATTTAACATTTTATTTATCCTTTGAATCTGCAGCATATCCCATAGAATCAAAAACTGCTGAATGTATCCATGTGAAATTTGGCACACCAGATTGTTGCATGGAAATCTGTGTTTCTATATACATAAAACTGAAAAAAGCTTACTATGACATTATTCTGGAAAGGCCACAATAACTGAATATTAAATTTGCAAGTGTTTGAATTTAACGTTCGATAGAATGATGTATTCAAAACACCAAACATGTTTTTTTAGTAACATTCAGTTTAATTGTCCAAAATATCAACATTGAGGTGTGCATGCTTGACATTTACTTTGTGTCAAAGGGCAGTATCGGTTTGACCTGCAGATCTGTTACAAAAATCTCCTGTGAAGGCCATGGGTTTTCTTCTAGTATGTAGAAAGGCCAATGGTTTCTCTTCTAGTATGTAAGATATTTCTAGTTTGTGCAGGTGATGATATGTAATACGATAATAAATGTAACAAATATGTAAGAACTTTCAGATTTAAGGCAACTTACTCAATATTTTATGTCACTGCATCTTGAACTTTGAATTCTTATCAGACTGTTAGTCGATTAGTATTAGTTTACATTTGTACTAGAAATTAATATCTTTTTTGCTGGTTTAAGCATCACTGTTTTCATCTTTATTTTTTTTAAGAATGTCACTCCTGCTTTCAAGACTGGAAGTACATATGAGTGATAAACAATCTCATAACAAACCATCAACTGTTTCTTTTTTAATGCAGTTCTCAGATTCAAGCTTCATTAATGACAGAGTCCCTGAGTTCTGCAGTTGACAGTTTCAGCGAAATAACAGAGCTTTTTCGTGAGCTTCACAATTCATCATGTCAACATCTATTAACTTATGTTAAGGAAACTATCATATTTTGGAATAACATCCTTCGTGATCGGATAGCAGTGTGAGTATCCATTGATATACAGTTAGCTTAGTGATACCAAGGCTGATTGCAAAATATCCCATCACAACAGAGTTCCAATGAAACTGTGTAAAGTCTTTACTCTTTCTATAGTATAGGTGATATAGGGCTGTGACCACATTATCGTGTGACTAAATAGAAAAATAATACAATTGTAAATTTCAGTTGTGAATTTCAAGGTGAAAGTGATTTCTAAAGTTTGTAGTGTGTTATATCATTTCAAAGCTAGCAAATGTCAGATTCTACACATGATAAAAGTAATCATTTATGAAATATGAGGTACTTGTAACATATGAGAGAAAATTTGGGGGGCAAATGGGAGATAATATAAAGATATCAAAGGTTGGACAGTTTCATCAATATTTGAAGAAAACAAGTTGAAGAAATTAGAAATTTACAGTCTAAAACAAGCTATACTCAGTTTTCAATAAATTGATACTAAATACTTTGTATTTCTTACTTCCCTGTGAGTTCTGTTAAAGAGTTTTTTTGAAAATGTTGGGGGAGATGAAATGTGGCTATTTTGGCTCTACTTTTTTTTTTCTCCTTCAAAAAATTACAATCTTGCCTACTTCTCTGACATGTTCATTGTTTTTTATTTTACATACTTTTTGCATTACAAATTTCATTTTTCATTTTGGTTTTATTTCATCTTCCAACCTCCTGAGTATGGTTATCTCGATGGTCAAGGGGTCTCTTTTAGCCAGTTTTAGAAAGGCATATTTTAAACGGAATATGGAGAGCAAAAGTCAGAGATGCAAATTAGTTCTACATTAGTGAAGATCCTTCATCAGGGTGAATGAGCTCCACTGCAGAACTGATAATTATAATTATGAATATCACTTGTCTTTTTCATTTTTTTTTAATTTGTGGACCATTTTCACAAAGTGATATCTATTCATGCAATTTTTACAATTATTTTGCAAAGTCAATAAAATAGAGGATCAAAAATTGGTGTCAAATTATCTTTGACAGCATTGTTGACAATTTGCACAAAAAAATCTGTTTTCTTTTCGATGTGCTTTGCATGCTTGCAATATGGACAAAACATTGACAAAATGGTTCTTTTCTTGCAGTGAATTTGAAGAAGTTTTGAAAGCACTCAGATGGCCATTGGTTGTGACAACTGCCAAAGCACCTGCTGTCACAAATGTAACAGAGTTAAAAGAGCGCATGGGAAGATTATTTAAGAAATTGCTGAATCTGCAACTGCCGTATCCTTCTGTGCTGATGGTGACCAATTATATGATGTCATGCACGTTATCATAATTAGTCAGTTTTTTAGAAAATTTTTTTTTTTTTTTAAATTTTTTCTTCAAAGCTTTCATTGTGAGTCATTTATTTTCACTGTATAAAATTATAAAGATAGCTTAACTACATGAAATCCATGGCAGTTATTGGCCCCCAATATGCAATAGCTACTGCCTAGAAAGTTTTTATCATCAAATGCAATAAAATTGTATCTTTAAAACACTATTTGTATTATGTCATTTGGAAATATATATACATGTACATTTATATATTAGTTAACAGAGTTGTTGTTGTTAGTAACTTTAGATAATTATGCTTGATATTGAACCTTAATAGTTTGAAACAGGGATAGCATCAGCTTGGAGACTTCAAGAGTACATCCTATGCTTTTGAAGATTGGTGGTATTAAACCAATACTACTTCCTCTGGAGCTTATGCTCAAGCCCTTGAAAAAAAGATTCAGATACCATTTTTATGGTCAGAAGCAGACGAACAGTCTTGATAAGGTAAAAAGATTGCATGATCTCATTTTCTTTATGTACTGATCATAATTCAATTTTTATAGCAGGTAATAGCATGAATATAGTCAGGTGAACCAGTAGCACAAGTAAAATGTGATAATAAAGAATCATGATAAAGTACTTTACCAGAGAGCTAAAATTATGCAAGAGTTTTCACTGTGGTAAACTAGGGCAACAGGATGTACCTGATAAGTGAACATAATAATTATTTCATATTACAGCTTGAAGACAGTCCGTAACTGATTCTTAAATCTGGTTTGTTGCACTTCAGAAAAAAACTGAACTCTACAAGTAATTTAGAAAGTTTTCAGCTAGTAAGAGCACTTTGGTACCAGCTGATATTCATGTAAATGAAGTGTAGATACTCGTCATAGTATGTTCATTGATCATAATTTGAATTTGTGAGAAGTTGAGAAATTAACTTTGAGGAGCCCCAGAAAAGTTTTGTCAAAATGTGAAAATAAATTTAAAAAACAAAAAAAAATCATTTTATAAATAATGAAAATGGTTTCACATTGTGCTAGAATCCATTTTCAGTGAAGAGAGAAAAATATATTTTTACTTATTAGATTTTTTTTTTCTGCAATTTCCTGATATGGCTGTTTGGACTCACAGAGGCAATTCAATGCCTTTGCTCCTTTAATTTTTTATGTTTTTTTTTTGTTGTTGTTGTTGTTGTTGTTGTATTCTCCTTGGTTTGATTAGCATTTTAAAAAAAAAATTTTTAGTTCGATTTCAAAATGTTCTTGAAAACTATCCCATAGGCACATTTAAGAACATTGTCAAATAATTGAATTACAATTTTTTTTTTCAGCCAGAATGGTATCTGACACAAGTGCTGAGTTGGATTAGGGATCATCAAGATTTTCTGGACAGGACGATTCAACCCTTGCTTAAGGAAGCAGGAAAGGGAGATGTTTGTGCTAGAGTAAGTCAGTATAAATTGTTTTTATTTGAGAAGTATAAGGTAGTTCTATTTAAGTATCTACATATCTTAGCTTATGGGACAGGCAAATCTATGAAACTTTGATGAAGCAGATAGTAAAAGAATAACCTGAGGAAATTATTCCTTTTGCAGTCCTCAGCACCCCACAATTTAGTACAACAGTAGATTAATCATTATAAAAGCATCTAAATTATTCAAGGAAAGAAGAACATTTTGGTCAGTAATGTTTTTTCTGTTTCTCTCTACCCTCTCTTGAATTTATTTTAAAATTAGAGCACATTGAACATTTTTCATTATCAAATAATAGAGCAAAAATCAAGAGATTCATAAGAGACTTATTTTATGACTATTTTTCACTTCTTTCTGGCATTGCTTACATTCCCTAAGACAGAGGGAGCATTTTGCAGTAGCCGGAAGCTCTTGAAAACATGAATACATCATGTATTAGCACAGTAACAGTAAAACTTGCTTACATAGTAGTTCTTACTCAACCATGAAGCATACTTATCGAGATGTTTTTTTAAGACAGTGTCCTTGTGTGCATGTAAGTGACTGTACCAATATAAATAATATTAATTTATTCAAAGAAACATCCACAATGTACATGGTGCATGTATACTCTAAATATTGTTAATGTTTTGAACAGTTATAACAGAAAAGTTTCTCAAATCTCTAACTGTGAGATGAGTTTTGACATCACATCATCTCTTTGCATTGTGAAGATTAGAAAAAGAATGATTTGATTAATCATTTCATTTTATTTCATGTTGCAGACAGAGTTGACAAGAGGTTTAGTAATGATAGTCATGGAGAAAATTGGTCACGACTTACCAGAACTAGCCTGTGATGAGAATAATTTCTCTCATTTGATCGATGAGGTGCTTCTGTTTGACAGTGAGATAAGAAACACTTATTCCTATCCACCAATGCTGCCTGGTTGTCTAGATGTTCTCTGCTTGCCTGAGCCACTTAAGGAGTGGTTAAAAGTTGAAAAACAGTGTAAGACGTCTGTGATTTCTTTATATATTGAATAACTAGGATCAGTCCAGTTTCTGTGTTGAAAAGCTACGATCAGTCCTAAATTCATCTTTATGTTTGTTGCAGTTGTTTTAGGCAGATTGATATAAAAATGAAGCAGGAAGACAAAATTATTCCAACATTTCTTGCAATTCTATACTTTATCACAATTTATGACAGGAATGAAAGTTTCTGATTCTTTTTGTAAATTGTTACCTGTTTCATGTTTCCCCATTGGTACTCAAAAAAATGTTTGTCTTTCTGTCGCAGCAAACTGTTTCCATTTGTAATAATTTGAATATTGCAGATGACTGACGGATGGATGATGGCAAATAATTTTCTTTTCAGTAAATCCAGTGGATAAGACGTGGCCTAGCTTTCATTCTTTCTTGTCATCCATACTTTCAGTGAAGTTTAATGTATACATGACTGATAACAGCACTGGATTTCTGTTTTCAAATAGACAAATATTGTCTAGGAGAATCTTTTTTTTTTTTTTTAAATTTTGAAATTACCAACCTGCTATTCTTGTTAGAAAAATCATTTAAAGTTTTGAGATGAAATTTAATTTTGAATTATGATATTTTCAATTTTGTTTCCTTTTCTCACAGTTGCTATGCAGAAAATTGAACAAATGCTTCAGTCTCCCAGTTGTTGGGATTCACAGTACAAAGGCATAGATGATCTGGATGAAGTCAAGGTTCCTGAATGTGCAGAGAGTTTTATGACATTGCTCCACACAATTACAGGTTGTCTAACCGACATTGCAGTCATTGATAATTTGTGAATCGTTGCTGTCACTGATGTTCCATGAACTGGTTTGGGAGAATAATGCAATGATAAATCTGAAATTTCAAAGGTTTTATTTAGGGTTATATTAAATGATTGCACAAATCATGCAGAGAATTGTTCTGTTAATTACAGATACTACTCATCCGGTTTTAACCAGGCATGTGAATCAGATTAAAAATGCCATGAAAGAAAGGACAGTTCTACTAACATTTAAATCGCCTGCTCCATAAAATAACACCAGATTTTTACGTACTGTTTTAGAAATGTCAGAAAGGGTACTTTATCTTCTAATTCCTCAGATCGCTACAAAAAGTTGCCTGTATCAGATGCAAAACTCCAGTTTTTGGGACTGCAGTTAGAGTTGCTTGAAGATTTTCGAATGAGACTTGTGCAAGTGATGAAAGAGGCGTCCACAGCACCTACTGGTCATATTTTCTGTGCAGTTCTCAATGCAGTACATTACATTGTTCAGGTGCTCAGAGAGTGGAGTGAACTGACGGTAAGAATACTGAATAGTCCCTACTGAAAGTTAACATATGTGCATTGCACAGATAGTATCTAGGTTTTGTCTTTGCCTGGACACTAACATAGACGTACAGAGTACAGAACTGAGAAAAGTCATTTGTTAAACAGATTAAAATTGTGAAAACAGATTGCTAAAAAGCTTTCTGAAGAAAACCGTAAGAACAAAAATTACACAATATTCTCAATCATATCTCTTTTGATACAACAAGGACCTTGCAATTTCTTTTAGTGCATACCTACTACATTAGTTAGGAGCTTCAGAAGATAATAAACTTTATCTGAGATATTAGTAAAATATTTTTTTTTTTTGGTCAAAATAAGTCCTATGACATTGTATGTTTTGTTCAAGTGTTATTTTTATTACTTCTCAGTTTTTCCTGCAATTGCAATGCTACAAAAGTAATAGGACCTTCAAGACAAATATTGGTGAAGAAGCAGTATCTGGTATTGGAAAAGCACAAGAAGCAGTAAATAGCAAGATTTCAGAGGGCCAGGCTATCACTGAGGATTTTGGAGAGGATGAAAATAGCTTGGTCAGTATTATGTAATTTCAGATTTTATTACTTCATCGAAAGACATTCAGAATGCCTAGATCTACGTTTTTGATCGGGCTAATATGTTCACTATCACAATCAAACTGAGTTTTATTGTGCTCTTGCTGAAATTATGTGCACGAAGCGATTCCCAAACCAGAACAATGGACACTGTGTAATGTTACGACTGGTTACTCTATTCCAGTCTTTGCCTGTGTAACCGGGCCAATGTCTGCGGGGCTAGTAGGTTCCTGACTTCAAAGGACGAAGGCTGACTGGCCGTCTACAGAGCCTTATGATGTGCGTCGTTCAATGTCACACAGAGACGAGAGCAAGCACAGATTTTTCATCTCCCACCCAACCCCACTCAACTTAGTATTACATCAAAACCATACATTTTGAAGAAACATTGTATTCTTATAGGACACAGGAAAAGGGAAGGTACAGAGACATGGAAGGAACAAAGATAATGGTTAATGTTATGGCGTATCCTAAATTGCTTTAATTCTTTCCTCCGATCATGCTGGGTTTCACCATAAATTCCACTCGGTTCACTATATTTTACGTCATACTTTCACTATAACATATTTTATATTGATACCATACATGATAGATCCAGACCAGATTATTCTTTGGTGTTGGCTTTTGTCAAACTTTCAGATAGACCAAGGAATTAGTTGCAAATAGTTACTGAATTTTTCTTTACATATTTCGCGGATTTTACTTTATTTATAAATGTTGTAAATTTGAAAATATGTGTAAATAACTGCTGTGTGCATAAATTCTTTGATTGGAAACTGCAAAATAAGATTCAGCATTGGATTATATTAGTATGTAAAAATCATGTTTTGGGTCGAAGATCCCCCCCCCCTTTTTTTTTTTTCAAAAGAAATCCCTGATTCGACCGTAGTAGGGTTGGCAACCTTGATGATGTGTTGTTAGTGTCTCTGTCAGCTCTGTGTGGCACTGCATTGGTTTCTTTCTCCATACTTTCAGGAAACTGTCCTTGCAGGGTTACCAAATTTGTCATTAGAACATACAGTCTTTGAGGAGATCATGTCCCTGTTTGAGAGCATGGAAACTGACATGATTAAAACAGTATGCAACTATGTTTTCCTTGATGTCCAAGCCAGAAGTCAGCCATATCGAAAAGACAGGTAGGAGGCAGAATTACCAGTTGATCTGAAAGAATTGATAACTGATCTTTACGTAGCATCTAAAATAAAGAACAACCTCATTGTATGTTATGTATTTGTTGTTGGGGAGTTCAGATGCAAGTTTTTAATGTGGTCCCCAATACTTTTCCATCCATTATTAAATTTACATCAACTATTTTGAGGTTGACATTGCAGTTGCACACGATTGTTAACTGAAAAATGAATCATGTTTAACATTGCCTCTAGTGCAGTTAATGACTTACTGTGAAGAAAGCATATTCACTGACTGCAGACCTGCTGAATGCTGCTACACGCTCACGACATGATGAAAAAACACAGGTCACTGTTCATTGAGTTTGGTGAGATAAAGTTTGCTATTTGAATATATTTACCTCGACAAATTATGCCTTTTCCTCCCCACAAACACACTCATATACCACCTTAAACTCCCTAAGAATGCTTGAATTGTATTCCATCAGGTGGATCTCTCTGCCTACTCCAAAGGAATTGTCCACTACGTTAGGCCTCTCCCAGTCTGCTTGTGAGATGTTTTTGGTTCTGAAAGATCATCTGACTACAATGGAAAGTCAGCTCAGCAAGACCTTGTTTGATAAATTTTGGCAACGCTTGGCCAAAAACATAGACAACTTTCTACTGAATGAGGTTTGTATGAAATCTGATCAAAATATGTGTTTTAACGGAACATATAATCATAATGTTATGGATCAGGCATAGAGAGACAGTCTAGTCCTGTCTAGAAGATTTTTAATGGAAGAAGGACACAACTAGATCAGAATTTCTTACTTTGAGGTCCAGTTGGGAATGTGAGGGATTGTGGTCAGTCAGAGCTGTATTTTCATTGATTCTGCTTGACATGATGATTCAAGTAAATTCTGTAACATTTCAATTCTGACTCTTGCAGGTAATATTTCCAAATCACTTCAATGATGGTGGTGCTCTTCAGCTGCAGTTTGATGTCACAAGAAACTTAATTCCACTTTTTGGAGATCATACGCAGAATCCGGAGTCATATTTTCGCTTGTAAGTAGTCAAGATCATTCATGTTCTTATGGTTCTCAGACAGTTCATAATTATGGCTGTCACTGTGATATCATCATGTTTCATTTAGATCTGACTGTATGTAGGTATGAAGTTAATTTAACTTTCAATAATTGTGAAGGAAAAATTAAAGAATTTCTTTTGCTATGTGATATGATAAACCTCAGTTCCAGTGAAGTTGTCGGGTCTATCATCCACTTGTCATTGGATCCGAGATCTTTTTGGATACAAAGTTGAAATTGTGAGAGCGAGGATCCAGAAGAGACCTTGTAAATTAAGGGATGTAACCATTGTGGCACTTACATACAAAGATTTGTAGTAATAATACTATATTGGTAGGACTGATAAAACAGTTGTTATAATTATCCAGTACCGCAATTGGTCAAATCAGCTTAATTAATTGACCAATTGTGTCATTGAATAGGCAATGAAGAATTAAAAAATTGCGAAGCAGACAAGTAACCTAGGTCTTGATTGTTGGACCAGACTCATTCTTCATGCTACCACCATTAGTTGCCTCCTCCTTACCCTACCCTCTCTCATCACATCTCTTCCACTTGTCCTAGCCCAGGCCTATTATCTGCTCTCACTTCACATATCCACCCTAGCTTGTGCTCTACCCCACAGACACACACTAATGTAGTATAGTGTGTGTGTGAGGGTGTAAGATCTAGTGTTACAGCAGGGCTGTGCAATGGAAATATTCTTTGTTATGGATTGAGAAGTGAAAATTAGCATGGGTATAGGCTTCTTCCTTCTCTCATCTCCTGCTTGTAGCTTGTACCGGTGGCTGTCACGGATAGATACAGTCAACTGTTGAGTTAAATAATTTGGCATGCAGTGCACCCACAGTGTTTTAAATGAGGCAAAATGGGAATCTTGATTTATCTTGTTCAGTCCAAGATCTCATTGAGTTGGAGCTTGTTGGATCAAAGTTTTCTGTGTGTTCTGAAACACAGTATATTTGTTTTTTTTTTAATGGGGACAAAATATGAATGTTCCTTTACTTTAGTCCATCTGACCTCAACTGGATGTCAGCCTTGCTTTATATAGCTGGTTTTTTTTTTTTTCTTACACTTCTCTTCCAAATATAGCTCTTTTTTTTTTTTTTTCTTACACTTCTCTTCCAAATTGAACAGTTCCAAAGAGGCCAGCACTTTATTGACTCTGAAAAGTGGATCAGCCCTGCTGCTGAAGGAATTGTTGTATTCCCACCTGCACGAGAGTCAGGAAACCCAACAGCTGAAACAATCGCAACCTGACGTCAAGACAGCCCTTAGGGATGTGGGAATTTTCACGCTTACACCAGTTCAGTGTGAAAGGATATTGAGTTTGCGAACTAGTCTGTCTGTCTCATGATTGTATTGTCAGATCATAGCATCATAAAATCGTTTTGCAGATGTCAATCTCAGAGTGTGCTATCAAATGGGTGATGTGGTTTATAGGAGAAATAGAATGATTTTTATAGCTGATTATCTTGCAGCTTCATTTACTCCACCATATTTGTGTATGTATCTTTCGTTGGACTGTAAGATGTTCAGCTTGATAGCCTGGATACATTTTAATGGCCCAGACAGTGCGTGTGTATGTGTATATATATGAAGTAAAATACAGGGATCAAGGACTACAATTAAAATCTTATTCTTAGTGAGTAATCGTTGACCTCCCATAATATATTGCTCTTATTAATTATTGTTCTTTCACTGATTTTATCTATCAGGTCCAAATACTTTAAACATCCAGGCATGATTTTAATGAATCATGTGTGCATCATTGTCATTGCTCTTTCCAGTGTGTGCAATACGCATTCGATACTCACCTTCCCAGACATCTTTTTTGTCCTTTATTATACCATTTGTCAGATCTCATTCATAGATAGGCCACATATAAACCAAGGCCACAAATCACTTGTGTAATCACTAACCTTTGAGAATGTTTTTTTGACCAGTTACTGGAGAAAGCAAACAAGTAAAAACAGCACAGATATTTTTGCATTTAGTTTCTCCTCGCATCATGTCTGATTTTCATTTGAAAGCATTCGTTTAATATTCTGCTTGATTTTCAGATGGAAAGATTGGAAAAAAGACTTCCTAAATATTGTTTCAGCACACTTCTACTGCTATGTCTTTTGCGTATCTCTTGTGCATGCCAAGTGATTATCATAAATCAGATTCTTACATTTCTATCCTGCCTTTTGAAAGGTACAATGAAGGAAAGAGCATCTGCAATACATAAGTTACTGACAGGATTTGAAATTGTGCCATCCAGTATTGTTTTGAAGGATAAGTAATAACATTTATCAGTAGAAAGATATTTCTGGAACCATGTCATAGAGCACATTGATATGTGACTGGGCTGACATGTTAAAAAATGCTCTTGGTGAAATTGTCAGCTCTACTTAACATAAAGTAGTTTCATTGTCACAGGGAATAACAAAGTAGAATATTCAAGTATTTCAACTTCTCAGGATGGAGCAAATGTATGTGATATAAGCATGTGACTGATTGGCTACACTGTTGATTGTTTTAGAGCAGCAAATATTGTGAAATATAAACGTGTATAGGGTCCACTTTGTATCCTTTGGTGCATGAATGTTACCACAAAATAGTTCATTCTGTGTTGTGATGATATGCATGATGTTGGTTTTGGTTTATCTTATGTTATTTTCCAGAGCAATCTGAGCTTTTCCATGTAGAAGAGTTTGGCTGTTTATGATCTGTGATTCAGTTTGAGTTTCTGTGAATGAAAAGCCTAAAGGTTTCATACAGATATAAAAAAAAAGACTTTTTTTTCCTTAAACAAATACAGAACAAAGATTCTTCTCAAATCTTGTTTGTTCCTTTTACTGTTGTTAATTTTCCAGCATTTTATTCACACAGGTTGCATTTTTATTATCCAACTGGCCTCATGCATTTGAGTCAGACTGGGTTTTACTGCCACTGTCAGCTAAAATTTTATGTATTTTTGGTCATGTTGAATCAGTTGAAAGCCATCAGTTTTTATGATATGATTCCCAAATCTGAATGAGTGAATTACTAAAAAGAAATATTACATCACCTGTCTTACATACCATACACTAGATCACATGCAATGTTAAATTCTTATGTATGAG
The DNA here is from genome assembly GCA_038406235.1 of Peronia verruculata. Taxonomy (NCBI): domain Eukaryota; kingdom Metazoa; phylum Mollusca; class Gastropoda; order Systellommatophora; family Onchidiidae; genus Peronia; species Peronia verruculata. The sequence continues at coordinate 847 of JBCAUA010425458.1, read as the reverse complement.
AAGTAAAAAAAAAAAAAAAATACACAAACATTTGAAAAAGTTCCCTGTTAATATCCAAGGTACACTTTCTCTGACAATGCAGACTTGAAATTGTCATACAATTCTGCATTTTTTTTTCTGGAAAAATCTGCAAATTTTACTAGATCACTTCTTCTAATGATGGAAATGTAGTTCGTGTAATCATATACATACAAAGTGGAAGCCAAGGATAGCACAAAGTAAATCCAAAAATGTTTCCTGAGCTATGATCTTTCATGACTTCCAGTTTGGGGTATCTTCAAGATGGTTGTATAAAGCTGACAAGTTTGCAGTGCCTGTACATCTGCCCCTTGCAATGGCACAGTTTATGAATGGTTTGAAGAATAGAGAAAAATTTTGGATGGGAGAACTTGAAAAATAATGACTATGCTGATCATTCTGTCAATGATAGAAGGGAAGTTTTTAAATTTCTGCTGTTTGCAAATTTGTCAGAGCTGACTCAGGAATTACATATCTTGAGATAGCAGAGACTTTGGACTTATCAATGACTAGTGCCATGACTATGGTTTGCATCAATGTTGCCTATGCCTCAGGTGCCGAAAATCAGAAACACTGAGCCTCATAGAGTCTTCATTAACTTATATAGAGACAGTCATAGTCAAACTCTTGCAAAACACGACCATTAAACTTGACTTCTAGTGCAGCTGTTTTGCTCAGTGGCTTAGCTGGCCCTCCAGAAATTCGTTTTTGCAACTTTTGCACGAATTCGTGCACTGCGCGATTTTTCCAAATTTTATCAATTTTTGCAACTTTTACGCGAATTCTACCAAAATAGGAGAAAATAATAATAAAATAAATTTTAAGAAAA
>JBCAUA010425237.1:0-17843 GCA_038406235.1 Peronia verruculata | reverse complement strand
TGTGTGTGTGTGTGTGTGTGCGTGTGTGTGTGTGTGTGTGTGTGTGTGTGGGTGTGTGTGTGTGTGTGTGAGAGAGAGAGAGAGAGAGAGAGAGAGAAAAAGAAAGAGAGAGAGATTTTTCCTGAGATGGGAAAAGAACAACCCAGAACTGCGATCACATGATAGAGGTAATAACTCTGGACATTACTGGATAAGCAAATTCTTTAAATTGAATCTTGGGGCCTAAGGTTTTGTACTGTAGGTGGTCGAATTTCAACCTTTTCAAAGATCCACTTTGTTCATGTAGTCCATTTATCTAAATGACGAAAAATGTGGATCATAGAATCACAGAGGTTAGGGCATGATTTTTAACAAAGCTGCAACCAAATTTACTTACATAATGAGATGATGTAAAGTAAATTTGAGAGAAACAGAGAAAGAAGAAAGAAAGAAGTAAGAGAAAGAAAGAGAGAAAAACTGAAGAGTATGAAAGAGATGGTGAAAAGAACAGAGAGAAAAAGAAAGAAAGAATGAAAGGAAGAAAGAAAGAAAGAAAGAAAGAAAGAAAGAAAGAAAGAAAGAAAGAAAGAAAGAAAGGCTGACAGAAAAAGAGGGACAGAAAGAAAAAAGAACAGACAAATAAAATAAAAAAGACAGATGAAGAAAAAAAGACAGTGTAATTTAATATAAAAGAAAAAAGAGGAAAGTAGATAGAAAGAAAGAAGATAAAAAAGAAAGCAAGAAAGAAAAGAAAGGTACAAATACAGAGAATGAGAATTACACAGAATAAACTGATGATATGACTTGACAAATTTATACAGGTCTATCTGTTCTTGTAAGCTAGAGCTTATAAATTTAACAACAGACACGTGTTTTTTTTTGTATCTAGATATCTATTCTTTCCAGGTTGGATTGAAGCATTCTGTATTTTCTAAAAATGATAGTTTTCTTCAAGACATACATATACATTTATTTTTCTTCTTATTCACTACTGTGCACATTCACAGAGACACTCAACAGTGCACTGATAACTTTGCAAACAGACATTACTGCTAAACAGAAGAAAATAAATGCCTCCTCATTCTAAGTGACCAGGATCTCCACAACTCAGCTCTTACAGCCAAACTATGGACTACTCATAAGATCATTGCACTTAATTAGTTTTCATCCCCATGCAGAGATTCAATGGTCACTAAAAGGAACCTTCTATGAGGAATCCATGGATGATTAAATATCATGGTTCAGTGGTTTATGTCTTGTCTTACAATGTGTATAAATTCCATTATGTGTGATATTCCATGAATTAGTAAAACTACTAACAATTCATTGTCCCAACTTTTGTAAAACTTGAATTACAGAATACTTGAAGCCATTATACACATCCATATTCTGCTTTAGAAAACACGAAAGGAATTTTTTATGATGCTTCATTTCACAATGACAATTAGGTGGTGTTCTCTCTTGACATAGGCCTACTGCTAAATGGACCTGTCAGACAGTTAAAAAAAAAAAGAGATCTATGAATGTGAGGCAAACTTTTGATGATAGCATGAGTTGATTAATGAGGACAGCTTTTTAAAGTTCTTGTCTGAAATAAATCGACTAACAAATACAATAAGTATTATAATAAAACAAAGAAAAGTGAATTTACAAGAATATTGTATGTAATACTTCACAATAACTCCATAGTAATAAAAAATAGCCTGAAAATATTTATTTAAGATTTAAAGACGTCAATCCTGAGACAGGCAAAAATAAAATGATTAGTAAGACTAAATAAGCAAGTCAGTAAAACAACTTAGCTTACATACAGCAGGAAATGTAAATATTGAATAACATTAACCTGGGATAAATTGCAGCAAATCAACATCCATCCTCAAGAAAAAACATCCTCCAACTCCCTGGATTAAACATTGTATGTCAACTTGTCACTTCATCTCTTTTATGGGTAACATGAAGTAAAGCTCTGTCCAACACAGTGCACAAAGCATCGTTTCAGTTCTCATTATTCACAGTCTGTAGTAAAGGTTTAGAAATTGAATTCTGGTGTAATTTGTTACATAAAGTGATGTTCTAGCACTTTGTCTGGATATTTTGACTGATTGTCCCTGCAGAGATGCATAGAAATGTACCACATAACATATTTCATCTCACAAAAACTCACATAAATGATAATGTAATTACCACTTTCCATTATATAAGTTCAAACAGTGATATCTCTACTATTCACATACTGCTGTCAATTTGCCTCAGATGAGAAGACAAATCACATTCTATAAAGAGTCAGGACAAGTTATATTTCTATACATCAGGATAAAAAAGATGGCAAACAAAAGTATAAAAAAAGGGAAGTATATTATTTTCAATTAATGCGGTGTTTAACTGATCAAATCTGATTACCAAACTTCTTTTATCCTTCATAGTCTTGGGAGAAAAATGGACACGAAAGGAGGATAGGATTCTCCTTGTACTATTTGTCACATTATATTAATTGTTGAGTTTTTGACCTTTCACTTATCCAGTGTTACCAATACTATAATGACATCACAACTAAACAGCTGACAGTGCAGCTGCAGTGAATACAGGTACAATTTTGACAGACTTGCTTTTATAATCATAAAGGCCTTAATCAGTTATAATTTTTTAGAAAAAGATGTAACACACTGACCTTCAGCAAATTGAAAAAGAATGTTTCTAGAATAAATGTTACCTGCAAATTGAGCAATGTGCACCTATGCACTCTTGCATGCAGAGTATATTTTTTTCTTTAGAGACAAAGCATGACCATAATCACAAAGTAATTATCAATCTCAATTTTTTTTCACAGATATGGCCACAATCATGTATAAAAGACCAATCTCGTTTTCTTTAAATAAATATCGCTATAATTACTTAAGAGAAACAATCAGTCTTATAAAAATAATTCTCAATTTTAATAGTACAATATGCTTTAAATTATACAGGATTCATATGTGTGCAGAAGGCAGTGTTTACATAGCCCTCTGAATTCCATAAGTGATCCCAAATGCAAGTGAAATACAAAATCACTGACAATATTCCAGGTAATGCATTCAAATTACTCAAAATCTCCAGAAAAAACAAAAACAATATAAAACTGTAATATAAATTATCATCAAATTATTTATCAAGTTTTACCATACTTCTTGACAAGTTATCGACAAAACACTGGAAGAACTTATTTTATTCTCTCATCTTTCAAAGATATTCCTTAGAATATCACGTTCAAGACTAGAATCTCTTTTCTGCATAAACCTTCACATTTTAACTGAATGTTCATATTGTCCAAAAAGTCTCTGTTGAGAACAGAAAAAAAAAAAAATTTTATTTCTCTTAGACATATTTTCTTAAGACTTAATAATTGAAAAAATAAAATAAAATAAAATAAATAAACAAAAACAGGGAAACATAAAATGGTAAGTTTTATGGAAGACCATTGTACAAATATGGTAAACAGATTCATCAATATACTCACTGAATATAGTTCTTAAATTGTTGAATATATTTACTGATGCTGCCACTTTTAGTAATCATCAAAATTTTAGAATCACAGTTCTGAGCTAACAGCCAACAAAAAACAAAACAACAAAAACCTACAGACTGTCATTACTAACACATGGTCTGCATATAATAAATTAAAAAAAAAAAAAAAAAGAAAAACAAATAACAGGCCATGAAAAGTACATACAGTTTCATTAATAGTAACATAAATTCTTCAGATTGGACTGTCAGCAAATAAATCTGTCAGCATGGATAACTTCAACATGTAAACGCTTCAGCGTACTTGGATTAACTATAAAAAAAATTTCAGAAAATCATTGAAGCTAGTCTGAAACATCACTTGTAATTTTGTTCTTATCAGCACAGTAAAAAAAAAAAAAAAATGAAAGGGGATCAAGTTATTACACAAAATACAGAAAAGTTAAGATATGGACAAACAATGCAGTTTCACTTTCTGAGTGAATATGGGATAAAAGGAAGATCAAAGAACTTTAACATGGAACACGTGTTGATTATGTGTGACACAATGTTAAATACAGATATAATTTGTAAACATACCAGTAAAAAATGATTGACTTTGAAGATGTTTGACTGGACCACAACTTACCACTATGACAACCTTATGTTTTTCATACACACAACTATCTAACAGAGCTCAACCAATGCTAGAATGAGCTACAACACAGGGAATGAGAGTCACTGCACCGTAAGAAAAAAAAAATCTGTAATAAAGAAAGGATATCTTGAGATCAGCAAGGGACTAGAAATTCTTAGAACAATCAAACACAACGTGCACTTGGAATGTCTACGACTGAGACAAAGAAGCACATACAGAACATAGGATCATCTGAATTCTCAGTGATGAAAGACTCTTTCTACTGGTAGGAATGCTGTGAGATACACATCAGAAATACCTGTGTCTGAAGTATCCAGTACGATCTGACAGATACATACAAGAAGAAAATTACAGACACAAGGCCGGATGGCATAAACATATGAAAAAGACAATAATCTAATGCTAGACAGATAATATCAAGATCCATCTACAAAGCTATAAAAAGGTGCACCTGAACTAATGTGCACAAGAGCCAAGATGTTCAACTCCAGACAAGGATGCCACTCAGTGCTCAGATTCCATAACAAAAAGTACTGTATGGAATCACAAGTATGAGGTGGTAATCTCAGTATAGCAGCTTGGAGATGTGCTGCAACAATATGAGAGAGACTATGAAAATGTGTACAACTTGTCATCATAGCATTGCATCATCATCAGAAATCAGTTTACATGAAACATCATCACACGATAACTATCAAATATCTTGACTGTATGTTCTTGACAGCTGCCAAAATAACAAAGAAATAGTAAATCTGTCAACATGCATATTTGACAAATCTATGACAGACACTGTAATACCTATAGAAAAAAACAAATGCATATTATCTTTTTTCATATAGAGCTATTTCACTGATGTATAAAACATCAAGTGATTACAATCAATACTCTTAGTTTTAAGACAAAAAAACAACTAATTTTCAAGATGCAAAATCCAATATGACATTGATGTCATGGCAGCTGGACAGAAAAGAAAAAAAAAAAAAAATCCATGCTTTCCCCCTAATTTGAGCACACTGATCCAAATTTGAAGCTTAAACAAGCTCAAACTCAGAACCTCCATCCCCTTCTTCTCCTCCCCCCAAAAACACACCTTTATACATATTGTCATATTTTGCTCCAGCTTACAATTTATTCTGCCGATCATACAATTTTTCCAAATGCCATACTGATAGTTGGGATGCCATTAACTTCTTGGTCTAGCTGATGATCAAGACAGCAATGACATAATATCATTACAACATGATATCACAGAGATGCTTAGAGACACCAGTTCACTCACAGCAATAATTAATCAAACCATATGGGTGATCAGTGCATATCATTCTTTATGGACGCCACACAAACTGTCTCACAGGAACTAAAACATTAGGATATCAATTTACAAGGTTTGAGAACCCCCCCCCCCCAAAACATCACAGACAATGAGAGATGGAGGAAATGTCATAACCCTGGAAAATGTGAAGTGGAATGAAAAGAGGCAAGAATGTAAAATAAACTTTAAACAATAACACCTGAGAATCTCTACAACTTTAGCAATAATGATCTGAGTTGCAAAACAGAAAAAGAGAAATAAAAAAAAAAAAAAAAAATTGTCCCTGATCCTAAGTTGCTTCAAATGGTTCTTTAAAGTTCTCAAAATAAAATATTGTTCAGGGAAAGCTTGCTATGAAATGCTTTATATGACTTTAAGGGGTGCCTTAATTTCTGCTGCATATTCCAGATCATCACGTCTGAGTCATTTTCCAGGTTTTTAGGAAATAGCTTTCTAGAGGGCAATTAGTTTGATCACATGAACAGTGTGACCTATCCTTTAATTCTTTGTTACATGTTTTTTGTTGTTGTTTTTATTTTATACTGTCTCCAATGGTCAAGAATCACGTGCTACTCTGAATTGACACTGTTTTTACAGAGCACATTAGTCATGGTGATGCTAACTAAAACTAGCCAATGTCACTTTGCACACATTGACAATCCAGTCACTACCCTAAGTGCTACAGATAAAAAGAAAGAAAAAAAAAATTCAGCCCAGGACTGAGAAAGAAAATGAGACTTGAGCGAAACAAAAATTGACCTTGGAATGAAATGATGAACTATATTTTTGCTCCCTTAAACAATAAAATACTGGTAAGACCTCACTATGAACAACTTTAACCCAAACAAAATTAACAATAATTATGGCAAATTGTGACTTTAGCATGGCCATGACACTATACATGTCATTTCAATGTCTTGTCATCCTGGAAACTTTTTCTGTGTCCATAACGGGACATAAACTTACACACTTTTTCTGGTTTTCCTTCAGAAGAGATATGGAGTAATCTCAAGGTGAGACAATTTTATATGTACAATTTTTTTGTTGGCATACCATGTGCTCTTGTGTCCTGTCACTCCTTTATGCAAAGAGTTCTATTTGAACAAGCAAACTCCATATGTTCTTGACATTCCCATTTATCCCATGTTGTGATGCTGAGTAAAATCTCAAGAGTTGATGCATAACAATTTCATTTCATGAGCAAAATTTCACCAAGTCCTTTTTTTTTTTTTTTGACTTGAAATAATGTTGACGAGCTTAGAGAAAAATCTTTCATTATAATATGTCCAAAACTTAGCCAGTACCTACAAATGGATCAAAATAAAACTATATAGAAATGACAATCCTGGAGTAAGTATCCTTATACTGTGTACATTTTCAGAACTATTATTTACACTTAATTTCAATGATTTAAGTGTTTATTCATAACTGTTTATTCTGAATTGATTCAATGCTAAACAAGAAAAGAAAAGAAAAAAAAAAAAAAAAGAAAAAAAGGAGAAATCTGAAATAAGTTCACTGATGTGACAAACAAATAAACTAGCAACATTATCTGTGACAGGAGAAGGGGTTAAGGTTTTGCTTGCAACACTGTGATTTCATTCATCATATTTTTTCTGGCTTGCTCCTCATATTCTTGTCTAAGTTCCTCAGATGCAAAAAGTGACGGAGAGTTGAGAAGACTCTGCAGAACCTGGATAAAATGTGTATACAGAAAAAAAAAATCCTTTAACAAAAGAGCAAAGTTTAGCTTACCATTCTATGATACCTACCATGCCAACAGAGAGCTCATGTTTTGATGCTAATTTAATCCTTTAACTCCTGTTCTACTACTCTTCATTTACAGGGAACATATTTATTTGAAGGAATACAACAGAATGACAGGAAAAGTGTATTTCAAATTCAGACCTATTGTTTTATTTCCTTTTTGGTCAAATCAATTTTGGAAATCTAGAAAGAGTTTTAGTTTCGGGTTGTCCAAAATGGAGAGAAGAGATGGTCAATATAAAAAGGTGAGCCTACATTTTGACCAGCAACTGATCCATGAGAAAACAAAACTTGATAAGTTTTTTCCACATTCTCGTATGTTTAACTTATTATATGATGGTCCAACAGGTTTTAAGAATTTAAGCCAAGTAAAACCATCTGTTTACGATGGCAAAAAATTATTCATCATTCATCAAGATGTACAATGTATTGTTGTATTGTAAAGCCATGGCAAGAGCAAGAGGGCAATTGCTTTGAATTTTTCACAATGTATTTGAGCAATGACATTGTACTTATATGCAGCTAACCTGGCATAAACAAACTCTAACCTTAACTAATGATCTACTCTAACACTCTGTTGAAAGTACCAAGCAAAATTAATTGTTTATAATTTTCTTTTTAGTCTATTTTCGAGGCAAGTCAACCATATGTGTTCACATTGAATGACATGTTTAACAAGCTTCACAAAATAAAAGCAGTCAGTGCCTTTGTCATGCATCTGATGATCTCCTTTCATATGAGGATGATCAGAAGAGAGATCATCATGAAGTCCTATTTCCAAATGATCTATCTGGCATTCTATTCCCATGAACAAGAAGGCTGCTACCCTGGGATAAGAAATTTTGAATATGGAGATAATGAGAGTGGATAGTGCAAGCAGATTCCCACTGACACTCTTGGAGTCTTCCTCAGGAAGACTCCAAGAGGAATTTACAACTATGGTTTGATAGAGAGACAAACAGAATGTTAGCCCTAAAGAGGAAAGTTATCCAAACTGGATGATCGCTCTTCATTTACTCAATGAATGCAGACAGAGTTGACCATTTAGAATAAAAGAATGATGGTGATCATTGTATACATTTTAACCAGATCCAGTTACTGAATGCATAACAGTAATAGTCAAACTATAATAATGTCTAAGATCCACCAGAATTACAGAGATTTTAAAGATTTTTTTCTAGTAATAAACTGATACTGACAATTAAATACGCACTAATTTTTTTATCTTTCAAAGAAAACGTCTAGAAATACAAAAATTGATGATACTCCCTTCTCGCTGACATAATAGTTTTTCTGTGACTGACGAATAATTACTTGATTGAGACTGCAGGGCCAAAATTATAATTTGTACCACTGATCGCATCAGTCTGGGGTATTTTCAAACCATTATCCAGAAGCAACTTATTAAGATAGAATCAACTTGTTTTTCAATCCATTGACCTTTAATATTTTATAGCAATCAGACAGAAAAAAAAAAACATCTCTACTTCTAACAGACATATTTCTGAGGACAAATATAAAATTGACTAAATTTCACTTAGGCAACTAGTCGCCCTTGTGTTGCTTGTGGCCTAAACAAAAACAAAAAAAAATACTCCAACTACCCGCGGGTCCACTTGCGCGGTGTGGTTTCAGTGGCTGTGAAACAAATTGGACAGATATCATCAGCATAGTATCAATGAGATAAAAAGAAGTATCCCATCTTAAAGAAAGTTCACCTTTGTCCTGCCATTTTTATAAGCTGCATTATCCATATGTTGATGCTCTTCTCTTATCTGCTCAGCATATGTTTTGTACACTGGAAAAAGAAAGGCATCAAAACACAAAAAGATTATCAGGAGAGAGCAAATGGGGCAGAGAATAAAGAAAACATGATCTGAAAAGATGGCTTTACTTACCACTCTATGTCTCTTGGTAATCTAAAATTTCTTGGACTCAAGAGCTTTATCCAGTAGGAATCCATATTCAAATTTAAAAAAAAAATAGTTTTTTTTTAAAACTACATTATATAGTTTTATAGAAATCAGTGTTTTGCAAAATTAACAGTATCTCTCTGTGTGGAATTAATGTCACAATTCTTTTGCTGTTGATATTGTAAGTCTGTGTACCCAAAGTGAATACACGTTTAATGATGAAATTACATCACATTTATTATAATAAAAAGTAGTCCACTTTAAATGTGAACTGAATTTGAAATATACTTTGCAAATTTGCTGACAAAAATCTAGAGTACTTGGAGCTTAAGAGAATGTGTGGAATGGTCCACTTACTATAATGAAGACCAAAGATCCTCACCTTCAACATTCTGACCCAGGATTGCCAAATCAAAATCCAAGAATAAGCTAAGGTCAAGATCATCCTGTATACCTTCCACTGAGTGAGAAATTGTAGCGTCTATCATTTTTGATACTCTATTCACCGTTTCTTTGGACTGAAATTAATTACAAAAATAAAAATTTCTACTGAATATATACAAGTTATTGTACTTTCCAATGAAGAGAAAAAGAAACTGATTAAAAAAACTGACACAATGATTATACATGTATATGTAATTTGAACAATTTATCCTTTCCACATTTCATGCCCAAGATTAACATTTTTATCTTAAGAATAAGAAAATACACACTGCCAGTTCTGCTGATTTGTATCTCTAATTACCCTATAGCTGCTATGTATGTACTGTCTTTGTCAATAAAAAAAGGTCTCACACCCAGGGCAAATGAGTTGGAAGTCAATCAGGGAAATTTCAAGTTACGGCCGTTTTTAACTATTTACCTACTGAGATACCAAAAGTTTTTATTTGTATTCCACAAAAAGAAAATTCAATCTTTGCTATCCTGAAAAGAAAAATTTGGTATCTGAGTTGGAAAATAGTTAAAAACGGCTGTAACTTGCGATTTCCCGGAGCGACTTGCCACTCATTTGCTCAGGGAGCAAGGCAAATATTTGAAGATCTAAGTCTGTTATTCTTCTAAATGTCATAAAATGAATCATTGTTACTTGTGATGCAGTCACAATACAGAGATCGTGAGAGATGTGAAAATTTTTTATTCTACATAGAGGTACTTAGCAAGTTTTTAAAAAAATGGAGAGGTTTAGTTCTGTGAAGTCAATGAATTAAATTCCCATTGACAGAATAACAGTGACAGTATTCTGAAAGGAGTAAATACAAAGCTGAGTCTTCCAAGCATCTATGATCTTAACCTCTTTACTGCTAACAGCAATACAAGCACATCCAAAAATGAGTCTCTTTCATTATGCAGGAATACATATGAGGTATGTCCATCATTAGCTCACCAGAAACCACCACCCCCCCTTTTCCCCTTTGATCTTATATTCAGACCACTGACCTGTGTTTCCCATCTATACCAGAATCTTTTGATGCTGGCAGGCTGATTAACCATTAGATTCCTTAACATGATTAAACATAATTTCTCTGTTTAAGACATGACATACGTATATCTTCATAGATCTAATAATGTACGCCATACAACTACGTTATATACACTATACAGTAAAAGACTTCCAATGCACAGCATAATAGGTGAATCTTCAGCCAGATCGGCCTTTGACTCTTGAAGGGTTAATGGCAAGATGACTACACGATGACACCCCAACTCAGGCATATCGCCATGCTGTTTGCCAGGTGACTTATCCCAATTTTTGATTTATCATTTACAAATGCAGTTTTGTATAACTCTTAACCCTATCTGTATTTGATGTATATTGTGCTTTTTTAGATTTCATAATACATAACATTAGACTGCCTGGACTGAACTGAAACAGAAAAGAGATATAGGAGATAAATAGACAGACTGTCATACAAAGAAAGACAAAAAGGAACAAGAAATGAGAGAAAGAAAGAACACTTAAAGCCAGAAAAAAAAACAGAATGATGAGATTAACAAAAGGAATGAAAAATGAATGAATGAATGAAAGAGTAAATGAATGAATGAATGTTTGAAACAAAGGTTTTAATGTTCAAAGACGTTTGTCACTGTAGTTCCGTAAATCTGTAATTTTATGAAGAGATTTTTGTAATTGAATACTGTACTGATTTAGAAGTGCTCTGAGCGCAGTTCCAAAGAAATGTTTATTGATGATAAAATGCAGTATCTGCTAGTTCTATTTCTTTGTTGTGCTCTATTTTGTCTTATGCCTATCATTGTTTTAACTTTTGTTGAGCCTGTCATCATAAGTACATTCACATAGAACAGGGCTTAAGACAGTCAAATGACTTTACTCTGGACACTCAAGTTTCGGCCAACTGCATCATCTGGGTGGTCAGTTTTGACAGGGTGCTTGGGCTGTGAGGAGCATTACCTGTGGTTCCTCAAATGAGCTGTCTCACTTCTTTGTCTTTTATCAAAAATTAATGAAACAGAAGACAGAAGAGAATACTTCTTAAGTGATAATAATATAAAAGAATTATACAAAATAACACTGCATAAATTTGATTGCATTTGCTTTAAAAATAAGATGCTAAATTCTGTCTAGACAAGGTCGAAAACTTTAAACTGCTCTCCTGAACATTTACCTTTTCCTGGATACCTCAGCAGACAAACAGCATGGCGATAAAATCTGCTTGTTGAAGTAACAATTTGTAATCTTAAATAACAGGCGGCGCTTCTGCCTACCTATGGGAAAGTAGAGGGCAAGTGCCGGTTGGCTCGCTCTCAGTGGGTGGGACTGGCAACAGGTGGCAGTGGACAGAGTGAGTGAGACTGACTGTATCAATAACATTTAACACAGGACTCAGAAGGGAGGAGGATACAGGGCAGTGCACAAAAAAAAGAGACAAAATAAAGACTCATATTTTGGAGGGAATTTATTTACTTTTTTTTTTTCATGTAATCTGCAGAGCAGACTATCTTCTATCTGATATCGCTACTTCTTTGAGCATTTTTTTTGGTGGAAGAGAGGGCAAAGGTTGAGGAATTATATTTTGCAACAAAAATTTCCCCGCCACCAGCATATGATCACTAATTTGGTAGAAAAGTATAGAAACACTGGAAGTGTGGTTAACAAAAACAAAGGCCATAAGGGCCCACACTTCACAGAGAGAATGCCAATTCATGTTCAAGACATCAAAGATCAATTGGAACAGTCAATCCACATCAGGTCAAAACTGCCTCTGAACAAGAGCTAGTAACTTTATTGCAAATTACAGTTAGGCAATCTTTGTCCTCTCTGCTACTGAAAAATGATTGCAGTAGTCTATCTTGGTATCAGATAAAGGTTATAGGTCAGCCCTGCAACTTACCCGAAAAAGAACTAGAAATAACAATTTCTCTAAAAAATATGAGTCTTTATTTTCTGTCCATCTTTTTTTTTGTATGCTACCAAAATGTTTGAGAACAAAAAGTGTCACAAGTTTGTTTGTTTGTGTTGGGGTTTAACGACACATCAACAAGATTACAGCTATATTGTGTCAAGCACGGTAAGATACATCAAGAAGAAGAGAGGAAAGAAAATGGGACAGAAGACAGGAGCAAAGAGAGAGACATTAGATGTCTCCCCTGAAATGCCGAGGATAATACTCCATGGGAGATACAAAACCAATGGCCGACTTATATCACCTGCAGGTGGGAGTAGAGAATCTACTGATAAACCCTGGGCCTCCGTGACAATGACATTTACTTATATATATATATATAATATATATAGATCTATAAAACCCAAGCTTTGATCGAATAATATGAATGGGGTTGATGATAAATGACAACAATTTCATGGCTTACCAAATGTGCATCTCTTGCAAACTTTTCAAAAATTACAATGGAGCGTAGTTCATTATCATTCATCTCTGGGTCATAGACAATACTGTGGATAAAATGGAATATATTTCTATCCATTCCAAAGGAGCCTGTGATTCAAAAACTAAAAAAGGTGTATTCCCTGATCAGTGAGTAAGATACAGGAACACTGAAGTATATGGCAGGATGAAACAGTGGCTAAATGCATCTTCATATAGTAGATCGCAGCTTGGTCATGTGATCTACCCCTCCAAATATTGTCACAACTTTTAGAAGAGCGGTCTCACAGCAGTATTATGTACAGTAAGTCAAAGTTATTAATTTATTACATTTTGTCTCTTTAGTGTTAACGTTAAACAAAATTTGATTTCTTTGGCCATATGAACAGTCAAAGATCAGTCCTAAATTATTATGCAAGTCTCAAAATAACAAATATGTAACTGTGCTGTACTACCATGCACTACATTGCAATATATGAGGGTCACTATGAAAGTTTCCAGATTCGGATAACCGAGTTACATAATTGATTTTATCACACCTGAAAATACAAAGTACAGAATTTCCACAGTTTCAGATCAATATCCTTTTAGATGTCACTATCTCCCTTGTACAATTTTCTTAAATTCATGGATCTTCACGCGGAGATTTTCTGGGCAATAAAATTTATCGTTATTAACTGAGAGGTGGAAAATGGCCAGGGATTGCCATGAAAGTTTCCATGCTGTTTTTGGCACTTCTGCATCCTCAAAGCCACAAATTTTCTTTTGATTTGGTGAATTCAAAGGCGATACAGTATATCTGGAAGACGATGATCCAACCCGGTTGCCCGTAACAAATTAGTGTCGCCAAAGAAACAACAGCTGCTGTGAAAGTAATGATCGAATGAGATACAAATGTGACATATGAAGGGACAAAGCATTTATTGGGGCTGTCAACATCAGGTGTTTGGGAAATTTTATATGAATGTTTACAAGTGTGCAAGGTGTCCTTTGTCAATTGATATAAAAGCAAAAAAAAAAAAAAAAGCAGCAGCAACAGCTTGATTTCTGCCATTACATGATTGGAAAAGTTGATGAAGGGTGGTCGCAGCTTAACATAAGATCGTAATTGGTGATGAGCTATAGCTATACATTATGATCCCAAAAGCAAAGGCCAATCTCAAGTTTGGCTCTTCCCTGTAAAAAAGTTTCTTAATGAAGTTTCTAATGCCAGTTAGGAGTGTAGTTAAGCAAATCAGCCTTTGTAATTGCAGATTTGTAAATGATACATTGAATCCCCACAGTGCTTGAGAACTGGGAAAAAAAAAAAATGCCAAAGAACAGGTACGCAAGGACTGCTGAGGCACTATGATAATCCACATGCTCACATGGCGATGGAGACAAAAGACTTCTGGCTAAGAACAATATCAAACTATTATCCCCTCCCATCTCCTTACTCACCTGCCTGGCATCTTGAGACTGCTGTGTTTTTCCAAACATTGAAGAATGTGGAAATTAACTTTCAGTCATGTTTAAAAACCCACTGCAGATATTGATACAGAGGTCATGTCAATGTCAGCTTTAAAGTGGCAGGAATGCTTTCTTCTTGGTTTACAAAGATGAAATTGCCCATGACATCTAAGAGGGAGTACTTTGAGAAGTGAAACAATAAAAAAAGACAATCTCTTTATTTTTTCTATCTGAATCCAAAACCTTTCATAGTGACCTGCTATAACAAATTTTATTTGTTTTAATGTGCCTGTTCCTGTCATTTCTTATGATACCAGTATTTCAAAATACTTACTCATGAAAAAATATTGATAGTAGTACATTATCCAATTCAGATATTCTTTCCTTCCACTGACTGAAAAGCTGCAAAAGATGCTCTATGTGAGACAGGGTATGATAAGCTCTCCACTCTTCACTGTAACGCCGTACTATTATATTCCACCAAACATCTGAGACTTTGTGAGCAATGCCAAGAGATGAGGTTAGAGTTTTCCAGTGGTTGAAAATAAAAGTCTGCCTCTCTTCCACAAGCATTTCAGTGATAGCAGGCCAGTCTATACAAAATAATTCAGAGCAGAGTGTTAAAAAGCAAATAAAATTAATTCACTGTCATCAACGATTCTAGTAGTACTTAGGGAACATCAACATCATACACCTTGTACACTGCATGGGAATAAAATAAATGCTCTCTCTACTATTAACTGTTTTTAAAAAGCTACACTTAAAGTGACTTTATAAATTCTTTACTGATAATATGATTTCTAAAGGAACTGCATGCTAACTGTGTTAAATCATGAGGACAAATATTATGGACATGATTAAGACAGAAATAAATGACAGTGGCTCCATCAAATTTAATCCCCTTTTGACAACAAGAATGCCAAAAGATAAAAAAATCAATATTTAAAAAAAAAAATTGATTAAATTATAACTTTTTCAATTTTGATATGATGTATTTCACTTTCTTTTTCCAATTGTTTATCTCCAAATGTTGTTGTTTTTTTGTTTTTGAGATCAGAAAGTAAGCCTTTGTTACATTTGAATAATAAAGACATCATGAGATTGCATGCATTCCAACATAATAAAACAACAGAACATAAATAGGTGTAAATAGAGTGGACTACAGATGAATCGATGTTGGTGGGAAAGTAAAAATAAGACGGACTCATCCATAATTCAACTCATCCATATTTCACTGAAGGCAACAACACTAAAAATAGACACTACTTATTGGGATGACTTATTGTCCAGCATTATAAAACTGTTACTTCCATTGTCCAGCATTATAACTGTTACTTCCCCTTCAACATTCTTTCATTCTTTTGACTTGAATTTGAATCAAAGAGACGAGTTACTAGTTTACCACTTCATTCCATGAGTATAGCCAAGTCCACTCAAACTAAACTCTGACAATCCATATTTCTGATACTTCGAATAAAAATAAAACAAATGATTTTTTTTCCTCCGTGTGCCCTCTCGCATAATTCGAAGCCATCGTGTGAGTTTCCTTTAAATTGAACTGGTCAGTGCCGCCACAAAGGTAAGGATTGGCTTTTGTTTTTTCACCTGATTCCCACCCAACATGAAAAGCAAAGGAGACAGCATCACAGATGGAGCAAAGAGGGATTAGGCAATTAATTAACCCACTGAAGAGAAAGAACATGGCTCTCTCCATAAACAGAGGTGTGATGTTCAAGAAGGCCATAGCTGAAAAGTATGGCATTCCTCCACATACACTATCGACGATATAAATAAACGGGAACATATGGAAAAACAAGCAGCCTTCTCATCTTTTTTTGTACCATAGATCATTCAAGAGTTGTTCCCCTTGTTAAAAATACTGGAAGACAAACTCTCATAACTCAAAGCCTTAAGGCTTAAGGATTGTCACGGCAAATTCGATTTATGCAGACTTGACTGTATTTTCCACCTTTTGAGGTGATTCCCTCTGTTAGTCTTTTGCAAGATGGATGATCCATGCTGAGGTGTACTGAATTCTTTCCCCACAATTTATTGGATTGTGTTAAGGCTGTGGGCACTACCTTCTCAGAGCTGTCACGGTACAAATGGCATTATATATCGATACTCCGATTAGAGCACTTGGTCACTTAAAGCTATTAGAATGTATTCTGCATACCAAATATTTGTAATGCTTTATTGATTAGTTTCCACGCAGGATTAACCCTGTAGTATTAACAAAGTAGTATCTGTTGTCTCGGCGGTATGCACGACTCGCAAGGAGTAGCTGTTATCTCGCAAGTAGTATCTGTTGCCTCAGCGGTAGGCCTATGCACAGCCGAGGGTCCCAGCAGGTTAGGGCCTGGGGTTGGTCTAGTTCATTTTATTTGAATGGAACGGTCCTCCCACATGCTAAACTAAATAACACAACACCAATAAATAATCAACCAAAAGTAGTCATTTGAAACAGTCAGACAAAGCCAATACAGTCAGTAACTAATCTACATCATTTTGTCCATGCAAATTGACATATTATCCAATCGTATCTATGTCGTTATAATTGGAAGGCAGTAATTGATGTACCAGGTTGCTGGGACCACTCTGAGAAGGTAGTGTCGGGCTATAGTGTAAAATCACACACAAAACCTGATGATATTGACATAAATATTGATCATGTAGATACAACTGTTAATTTTATCCACTAATCATAATGCAAAATAACTCTGCTTTAGTTCAGTCACCATGAATCTGAAAGATAAGACTCCAAAGTTGACCCTACACTTTTCAGATCCATGTTAAGATCTGGTCAAGTCCTGATTTCAATAGTGTGTAGGCATGTGATCTTATGACCGTCTCAGCCCGATCTCTCCGCGCCATCTGATCTTAAGATCGATCTGAAAAGTGTAGGCTCCCCTTTGCAGGTCTATAAGCTAGTTGTCATTCTGTTGACTGATTAGATCTCTCCTTCTAGATCTAAATCTAGACTCTAGATCTGGATGCTCGTTTCTGTAAGTCTGTCTGATTATCGTGGCATATTGCACGTGGAATTAAGTGAAGGCTGCATACCTGAACGCTAAACCACAATAAAGATTTTAGGCTATGCTTCGAGCTTCACTTGTGATAAATAGCTCACTTTCCGTGGGCTTCCAAGGATATTTTGTCAAAATCACACAGAGTGGCCCGCTCTTGGTAAAAACTGCAGGCTACTGACATAAGTTTCACTACTTGGAGAGCATCTCTTTGAGCCGCGTACTTCCACTTGAGATGTTCTGAAGTCGGATGGGTAAATTCATAGACAATCGTAGCAAATGAACTGCAGTTTTGAGATAGCACCACAATTATCTTGTACTACATGTATCACAACAGAATTAGGTATTTTTAGCCCGGCCGGTGGTCACGTGACCACGGGTGGCATCCCCAGTGTGCATTGACAGCGCTATGGAAAGAAA
>JBCAUA010425126.1:4106-17843 GCA_038406235.1 Peronia verruculata | reverse complement strand
ATTTATATTGAAAAAGGAGATGTTTTTTTACTCCAAAACTGCCTTTTAGGCACGCACGCACACACACACACACACACACACACACACACACACACACACACACACACACAAATCATTTTGTCAAAGATATTGAACTACAAAATCTGGATACGGGAAATAGAATAGCTCGACACAATAACGAAATATCCGTGTTTCTTTTCCACTGCTGGCATTGTTTGTTCAGTTTGGTGGTTATTTTAGCAAAGCAAAAGCACCAAATGAAGACATTAGGAATCTAGTAGCGTAATGGTTAAATCACAAGACTTTACGAAGTAAAATAAACTCATTATAGTTGGAGAGGCCATTTCAAAGTTTGGGAACCTTTGTCCAGCAACGATATCTCAATCTCATCGGCAATATGATTGCTGAACTTTCAGCAATGGGTAGAGATTTTTAAACTTGAACAGGAAGATTTAAAAGAAATTAAAACAATGACTAATTGTTAAAACGAGGAATGAAAGAATGGATGAACATGTTCATCAAGAGACAGTGCATTTTCCTTGCTCAGAGAATGGAAGTTCAAAGTGAATTCAGTATAATCCAAATATGTTTTAAATGCCACATCCAAAATTATAATAGATCTACACTAAACTAGAGAATTGCTCCATTGAAATGAGGGTGCTGGGTAATTAGATAAGATCCCTAGGAAAAAAAGATATATCATCTTTTTGTCAGTATATATATGGCGCCTTTCTGTGTATCTGGTTAACTGCCCATCCATCCATCTACCTGTCTGATTATCTATCTGGTGATATATTTAATGGCAACGATTTCTAAAATAATAATCACACTATTTCAGAAGTGGACCCACAGGTTTTCATTGTGATTTAAGCTTCCATTCAATCTGGAAATCCCCCCCCCCCCAAAAAAAACACGACCTCCTCCCCATTTTATTATATTATTGTAAAGTTCAAAATTTTCTGCTATAATATCTAAGACGCCTTTAGCCCTCTATCAAACATAGGGCAGGTGCTGACCCCTCAATCTACAAGGACGACAAGGCGAGGCGACTGACCGCTGCAGTTCGTAGCTATGGACGAACGATGATGGTATTAGCAGTGGTAATGACGCTAGTATGGAGGGGTATGGGAAAAGTGTTGGGGAGGGGGGAATGTGAGAGAGGGTGGGTTGAGAAAGGGGGGGGGGGGAATCCAGTGAAGGGTTGGCAAAGAAAGAAAGTTTTGACCATGTATGGACACAATTGTATTTCAAATTCGTGAAGCAGAAAAGCCTTCCCTGGATTTAAAAGGGAAAAAAATGGAGGGGTGAGAGAGGGGAGGCCGGAGTGGACAAACGAAGAAGAAAGATAGGCTGACGAAGCTGGAAGGTGGGATTTCTTCTACTATTCTGTCAAGTATCCTGGAAGAAAAGAAACCCTCTCTTCTGACCAACCCAGCCAATCTGGGAAGAGCCGTCACGCGGAGGGCTCGGCATAGCGCGCGCTACTAGAGCTCGCGCGTCTTCGCTTTTTAAAACTTCAATTCAAAAGAGGCAGTTACGCTTCCGTGGGCCGGGATTAAAAATAGAGGTTCAAAATTTATCCAGGGCCGGGATACGCTTATTTTGATAAAGTAGGCCATAGTTAAAGAAACTGTGACGTAGGTTCGAGGTGGGGGGAGGCCTTAAGGACTTCGGTCTATATTTAATAATCGTCAAAAAGCGGCGTAACCAGGTCACATGATGCGAGAGGGCTTGTCCCACGGAGTGGAGGAGCATCTTGGAAGAGGAGCTGCCTTGAAGGTAATTAGAACAAAGTAATACGTTGTTAAGTTTGGTGGACTTAAAGATGTTTGGCCAACTATTGTCCTTTTTATTTGCATCAACAGTCTTGTCGTCTGCAACATCAATTCATTTTATTCTTTGTACTTTTATTTCTTTAAACATGCACTTATTATTATTATTGTGATTATTATTATTATTATTATTAATCAGCTTTAAAAATTCTTTTAAAATATATTTCACATCTTAAATATAGTTTTAATGGGTTATAAGTTTCAGATATTCTACACAATAAGCTACTCCATAATAAATGCAATCATTTATGCAGATTTCGAATTTCACCACCACTTTGAGGTCTATGTTGTTTTGTCTGATTTTTAAAATATATTTTTATAATTCGGTTTCATTTTTTTTTTTTTGTTTCTGTCTAAAACAATTCTGGTCTCCTTTTATCTTTTTGGAAGGCAAAATCTGCTGTTGGGTTATCTATTTATTTATTTATTTATTTATTGTTATAATTATTATTATTGGTCCTTTTTGTCTTTATTTTATCTTTTTTTTTTTTTTCATTTCTTTCTTTAGAATATGTCACTGTCTTTTTCTGTGTTTCCTTTGATTAGTTTTCTGTTTCATTTTTGTTATGCTTTAGATATTTAAGACTCTCTCGTCTCTCCTTCTCTCTCTCTCTATCTCCCTCTCTCTCTCTCTATATATATATATATCTTTCTTTTTCTTTCTCTCTCTCTCTCTTTCTCTTTAACTCTTCGCTCTTATTATTATTTATTAAGTTTTCAACAATCTCTTACAAGAGAAAATATGGAATAAAGATTTGTATCTGAAGAAATATAACACCATAATCATATGATATCTCTATTGCCCGTTTCTAAACAGTTCATCACGATATTTTAAAACAATGTCAACATTTTTCTTTCGTAGTCAATACTTTGTAAGCAGCATTACTGTGACATCTTTATTTCTTCTTTTTGGTGTTGGAAAAAAAAAGGAAATTAAATATTTTTTATTTTATTTTTTTTTTTTTAAGAAAAAAAGAAAAAAAAAAAGAAAAGAAATTAGAACCAATCTGTGCACTTATGTTATAAAGAAGCATTAAGGTACAACAGTGACAATTTAGACGGTCTGGGAATGGTTTCTGGAAAGTATAGTCATAATTGTGTCTCAAACCCATTCAAATTGTAATAAGTTACACCATTCTCTGTCAACTGTCTCCAGAAATCTAAGCCCGCCATGGAGAAACGTCGAAGAGCTCGCATCAACGCCAGCCTGGCAGAGCTGAGATCTTTGATACCAGAGTCCGTCCGCAGAAACGTGAGTAACGGCCTACTTAGCGGGACTAACACTTTATCCTTTCCAGTTCTCGTTTTTCTGCCTCTCTTCTCTTTCTTATCTCTCTTCTGCCCCACAACTGTTATTCTTTTACTATTTTCTTTTTCTGGATTCGTCTCTTCTTTCTTCTTCATATCATCTTTTCCATGTTTTTTTTTTTTTTTTCTACAATGCCGAAAAACGTGACTATGTTAAAAAATGTATTGTTCTTTTATTTTCCTATTTCACGATATTCATTGATATTTTATTTAAATTTTTTAAATCTTACTTTTCATGAAATGTGTGGGTGTTATTTACCACGCTTGCTGTGCACACTGAAGGTTACTTTTTTAAAAACTTTTTTTCTTGGTATTTCCCCAGAATCGACGTTATTCCAAACTGGAGAAGGCTGACATTCTAGAGATGGCGGTGCAATACCTTCGTCTTTTACAAGAAGCTAATAAAGGTAAACACAATTTCTTGTTTTTGTTTTGTTTGTTTGAATCGGCACCGAGAATATTCAGCTGCTAATTTACACCCTTGTATATGTAGAAATTATTCGGGCATAATAACCCAAAGTCACACAGTTACGATAAACCACTGCCTTAAGTTAAAGCTACAAAAGATTAATGTAGATTTTGTTTTCGATTATTTACGTATTAAAATAATTATTTACTATCTGAAAAAAAAAAACTTGTCAGAACAATTTGTCTTTTTTTTTTTTTTTTGTTAGAAAATTTTCGGCATAGATTGACTTGTGAACTTTTCTCAACTCTAAAATCTTGCAGAAATTCAGTCTGGACAGTATAAAATAGCAGTATGTCCATTTGATAAGGGAGACAGTAATGCCGTTGAACATCCTCCATGGAAAGAAAATAGATGCTCGCACCTTATGATTCCTGCATTTTGCTTATCTTTACTGCTCTTTCCTGGGCAAAATAAGTTTGTTTTATCCGCCATGCATTTAGAAAAATATGAATGTTTATCACAATGGTTGGACCTCTTCCGCGGCACACGCTGAAGATTGTTAAATTTCGGGATCAACTCCTGTTTAAGAATAGAAAAAATAACAAAGACAAGAAAGTAGAAAAGAAAACGAAAAAAAAAAAAACCCTGCATAATGAGAGTTCCAAGCTATCTGTATGTTATGGTTTTTATAAGCTTTTCAACCTCCTGTTGTGGTGGTTATCTCAGCTGTCCACAACCGTGGTCAAAAAATAACATAACACTATTGTGTTATGTGATCAGTGTAACAACATAAGAGCTATCTGTACAGTAATATCACTTCTTAATGTTTTTTCTTTCTTTGCTGTCTTTCGTTATTATTAATTTACATATTATATTTATTCATTTATCATGTGTATATCTGTGTATCTTTATATTTATCTATTTATTTATTTATTTAGTTGTTGTTGTTGTTTTTTTAAATCATTTTTTTAATATTTAAGAATTTTTTTTCAACCTGTCTTAGCTTGCTCTCTTTTACTTTACCATGCTTTAACTCATTCCCGTTACTATATCTGTTTCAAATCATTCCACTTTATTGGATTTTATCTTATTTAAACACTGCAGATAAGGGTCAAGTGAGGAAAACGTCCTACAGTCTCGGATTCAGCGAGTGCACACAAGAGGTCAGCGAGTTCTTTCGCTCCTCTAGTCCCTTCAGTACTCGACTCAAGGGCAGTTTGCTGGAACATCTCAATGCATGTGCGCCTCACAAAGCTCCGGACTCACCATCCTCTTCACCCTCTAAATGTGGTGAGTTTTGCCTATTGGATACTGTAGTCAAGTAGACTGCCATTATGTAACCCAGCGAGTCTATCATCACAGAAAATATCTTATTATGGGTATACCGCTAAATTCACATCACAGGGCATTTCTCATGATGAAAGTGTTAAATATACGGATTTTTCAATGTTTGGACATGGACACAGTGATGATGTAACATTTCTCTGTAACAGCTTTTAGCCCTCTGCAAATGTTGTTACATGATTTTCAAAAATGCTGCTAGAAGATGTTGATTCCAGAATAGTCCATCCCTTAATAACAGAAAGTCTAGGTTATGCCATAAAAATGATTCCTGATGGTAAGAGAGCATCTGAGCTATTAAGCCTGGAAGTGTCAAGGACCCGACCAGATCAAAGACTTGATCTCCCATTAAACAATGCCTTCGATGTCCTCCAGTAATAGTTTCTACTGACGTTCTTTGAATTAATTAGTAATTTACAACCCAGGTTACATTGTGAGGCAAACAAAAGCAGCTTTATTCACTATTCATCCCCACCGAAATCGTCTTGCCAGTTCACTTTGCCGCTGTGCATGAGTCATTATATTTATTTTTGAGCACTAAATACGTTCATGTTACACAGAACTAGATCTAGTTCAATTTTGTATTTTTGGCCTTATTCCTATTTAGCTAAACGACTTAATATTAAAATAGATGGCTTGGATGATGGCGGCCTGTTTTGCAGTCTGTCCTATTCGGTATTTCTATATTGGTAAAATATATATACATGTATTTTTTTAATCTCAGATTATTGATCGTTATGAACGTGTCCTTCTTAGGTCAGTGAAATTTAATTTGTTTGTTTGCTCCTCTTTGTCTACATCTCAGGTCCATCCAGCGGGGTATCCATTAGGAGATCATTCACACCGTCCTCCATTATAGCCCAATGTCTTCTGTCTGCTAATAGACTGACCACTCCCCACACCGCCCCTGCTCGCAGTGACCGCAATGTCGTCACTCCGGCCGCTGTCTCCTCTACTTCTGACGACAACGGTGTCGACTTCACTCTAACTTCCCACGAGAATGGTGATGACGCCACTCAGACGTCACAGGAGATTAGTAGTGGTAGCTGTGGGAGTGATACCGAGACTCCGGCCAATGGCTTACCGGCGCTGCGTGACACAAACACAGAGTTTCTGTCTCATCGTCAGTCTGGAGTTATCCCTGCACGCCGAGATTTGATGGTCTCCTTTAACATGGAGCCAAGTGTTAATGCTGCCAGCAGATCTGATCTCCAGCTTAACAACAATAACAATAATACTGAAAACAGAATAGATACCCGCAGCAGCAACACCACCAGCAACAAAAATATCGACGATGACAACGACGACAACTGCAGCCGGAGCAGTGCAATGCCGGATAACGGCGACAACAATAGCAAGACTAGTACACTCGTGGAGAAGAGCACAGATAATGATAACTTTGGAAATGAAGATGGCAAGTCAACAACTGGCACTGCTGACAGAATTAGAAATTCGCATTCTGAGGAAGAGAATGTTAACGACAAAGATATTATCAGCTTTAGCAATCCAAGATCTAGCAATGCCAATAGCAAAATAAATGAGAACAGCTGCAGCAATGACGACAGTTTTAGTTTTAGCTGTGTCAACAGTAGCATATGGACTGGCGGCAATTACAGCAGAAGTAGCACTTTTAACAACAGCAACATAAAGGTAGCAGTCTCTGTTAGCGGCGAACATGCCACAGTCGCAAAAGACTTTCAACGTGTATGCAGCGCCCCTGCAGAAGGCCTACAAGACACAGAAACTCTGCAGCTTCACACCGTGCAGGATGAGCCCACAAAACGCTCTGGCTATCAACATCTTGCGGAAAAACTGGAAACACAATCTCATTGTCCACACGATGTGGCAGACACGAATAACAACACAAAAGACGGCCTTCCTTCAGGAGACTTCATACGCAAACCATGCCGGAACGGGTCTTCTTTCAACATTTTGGCTACCGATCAAACAGAAACGACAAAGAACGTCAGTGCAAAACTGTATAGTTCCAGATTGAGTTTAAATGATCCACAAACCATGGCTTCACGATCAAACGGGACAAAGCAGCAGGGTGTTTCTCAAACATATTTGAAAGTAGACAACCATCAAGCTTCTTCTACTACAGGAGCTTCCTTAGTTTCTTGTGATGATTCAGAGAAAACAGAAAAGAATGCATCTTCGGTGACATTAAGAAACATGGCGTCTTTTCTGATTCCTATTTACGTACAAACTTCTTTTGTAGAAGGAGAAATTCCCTCCTTCCAGCAAGCATTTATTCTGAATACGCCAAACAAAGACGGCATCTCCAATATTCCCAAGATTCTGACCCCCAAGTCCTTAACTCCTAATACGTCAGTAATCCCGGTTAGCTCATCACCACATGAAATCCACGACAGTATTGCAACTGAGAATGAAACACAACTCGGCAATGCTAGAGATGACAAAGGAGGGGCGAGCTCTTTAAGTTCTGTTCATCTTCTTCTATCACCCGGGGAAGCATCTACAGTTTCCAGCAAAACATTAGCCACTGACGGTCACTTGAAGACAAAAATTCGCCCTCCTTTTCTAACCAATTCTCTGTTTTTGAATAATACAAAGGACATTTTGCAACATATCAAACTGGAAAATCAGACAGGAACCAACATCGAGGAGGACGATGACGTAAAGGAAAAGGATCAAGCAGCAGTAAAGAGAAAGTTTGCAAGCCATGACGAATTGAGTGATCTCGAGACCAGCGACTCGAACACTACTCCGGGCACCAAAGTTCCTAAAATATCGAGCACAGAGCCGAAAATTGGAGATACTGCAAAGTTCCCGCTGGAATTGGTCAAGAGCAGAAAGCCGCACCCCAGTCTGACCTACAATCCAATGTTTGGCCAGGAAGATCAGCATAATAGCAAATTACCAAGCCGGCACTTAGTGAGTAAATTTAGACCCATTGCCCCAAAACTGGAAGTATCGTGCAGCACCTACAACAACAATCCAATTAAATCAAACAGTCATTGTCCAACTTTGACTCTTCCATCCATGATCCCAAAACTAAACCAATACCCACAAAAAACGGCGGTTGAAGATCAAAACTACCTCTGTACAACAGATCACTGTGACAAGATAGATGAACCTGCTGGAGTCAAACGACGCTATACTGTTCCTGAATGGGTTAGTAATAGTCCAATGACTGATTCACCGAAATCCGATGGACATAATGACACGAGTGTCAAGACCAAATTTATTTGTAGCAGCGGAGATGACATTTTGACAACAGCATTGAAAAGTAATGGACCCTTGGACAGATCGTCTTTGTCTTCGAAACGTAGATATGCAGAGCATCAGACTTTAAGAGAGATGAACATCAGCAACCCCAAGCCTTTCTTCTCCTCTGTACCTGTGGGAATCTCTGAGCCCGAAAGTCAGCAGAGCTGTACGAATATCAAATATGGGGCGTCTCCCTGCATTGTGCAGTGCCAGAAATTCAAACTACCTTCTCTCTCGAGCGCTGATGGCACAAGAAAATGCAGTATTACCCCACATACACAGGCCTTTGACTCAGTAAACCGGTGTATCTCATTTATATGCCGCCCACCAACTGATAAACACTTACTTTCTGATACTTTAAAAGGAGATGAAGATTTTTTTGGAACTGAGATGAATCAGCTGGAGTCTACTGAGCCTTTTGAGTTGTCAAAACATAGTATTTCAAAATATTTCAAAGGGTATGGCAACAAAATCTTCAATTCCGAGAAGGAAAAGACAAGTTTAGAAATATCACCTGATGGTATTGTATTTGATCCTAAAATATCCACGAACTGTCAGAGAGGTTCCAGTCCATCGAGTGAATTGAGTGATACTGATGTTGATGTGTTCACAGACACATCAAAGGCACAGCATGTTTACACACCATTTGATTTGTCAAACAAACTTGCGACTTCCATTCCCAGTGGGAGCACATTTGCCTTTCACGGAAGTCTTGATACGCATGCCTATTCATCTTTTCAGTCCTCGCGTTCTCCACAGCCCTTGAATTTGTCTAAGCGCTGTGACAAAAGAGAGACATGGAGACTTTCATCAAGCCCCGATCTGAGTTTTGATATCAATGGAGAAGAGAAGAAAGAGGACAATAATTCTCACACTGTCGTCAGAGCGTGTCATAATGAAATATCGACATCTTCACCACAGGAACCGGAAACATTGTATCCTGTCTCAGGCCTCAACCATAAGAATACAATTCAGTCCTCTCCAAACAGCTACATAAGACATTGTCAAAGGATTACTGGAAAAAGATTAAATGGGGAGAATAATCAGAAAATAAAAATGTGTAAAATTTCAGGACATCCGGAGTATTTGACAACCACAATGTTTGACAGTTGCAATGATATGACTGAAACTGAAAGTATAAGGAAAAACATGTGCAAAATAAGTCACCATGACAATGCCAAACTTGAGCGGTATGACAGCTTCACATGTCATTCAGATCCCGTTTCTACTACAGCCTCAAAACAAGTTTCCTGTATTGGTTCAGAGGCCTCACCCAAGATATGGCTTGACAAAGCACCATGCATTGATAACTACAGTCCTGTCAAAAACAATTTAGTTGTACACCTCAGACCGGGATCTCCTCGTGACCAGGAAATCTCCATGGTGTATCAAGAGTTCCAGAGGCATAGGGAGATTCCAGCAGGCACAGAGTCCACCCAGGTATCTGCTACCCAGCGACCTGTTGACTACATCAAATCCCGGAGTTGGTCTGCATCTTCAAGCACATCCTCTCTATCTCTGTCTGCGACACGGACATGGCCCAGTCCATTCCTGGAAGAGGCAGGAGAAGAGGATGACGTATGGAGACCATGGTAGATGGAATGATGTTTATTATTGTCTCCATACAGAAGGACTAAGCAGATTTGAACATTTGACGTTCCAGATATTTTTAACAATTTCAACTTATTTAATTCTTTACGTCACGTGTTTGTTAATAATAATGCAAAAAAATAATTCACCGGTTGAAGCTTTCTTTCTTGATTTCAAGACATTCTATTATATGATATTTCCATTATAAAGATGTTTATCTTGACCATTTGCTGTCGTCTCATGGGCCATGTCACAACCAGTGTTAAAAAAAAAAAAATACGAATCTTCCAATCAACTTGTCATTCCTATAGTTACCCCCCCCCCTCCCCCGCTCTCCCTCTGCCATCAATCAAGACTCGTGATCTTCACAGCTTTTAACTTTATAATGTCAAGATTACAAGATAACAGTTTTGAGCATTACTGTCGAAACAACAAACTGTATAGAAGGAATGGGTTATAGAGGGTAACAGAGAACATAATTATTTTTAATCATACATGCCCGCCCAACAACAGAGAATACTATTTGCTTCTAAAGGTTATCATCAGTCCGATACCATGACAATAGTAGAAACATAGTATAATGACTGTTGTCTCTTAAATATTTTCACAGTATGATAGATCTAGCGCATAGTGATGACAGATTTCGGCCATAGAAATGATATATACCACCCCTGGCAATGAAAGTGTTAAGTTGTACAGGGATCTAAGCTCAGGATGGTGTGCTGAACTCTGTGGGCCAGAGAATCAAACCTTGCATTGCTTCATATATATGTATCATATTTTAATATCATATTGTTGTTGATATTGTTTATGTGATTGCTCTCAATGTTTCAGTTATTGTTATTATATTACTGCTCTACTACTGTTATAGTTGATATGATTATCCCTTTTATTGTCCAAATTAATATTAGTACAACTGTTGTTATAATCGTTGATCTTGTTTAAGATTTGTTTTATTCTGTTTCTATGAAATCGTCAATGTGTACTTAAACCAGTCTCGTGTAATACCCGTACTATCTTTCATAGTGACTTAATCCTCCTTGTTTGCTCGACAACCGACCTTGTGAAATGTAATCTCCTTCCGAGTAGATCCGGGACGCTATCGCTTCAATTTCCTTCCCGGTAATATTCGTGAAACCAATTAGCTAATGTGTTCATAATATCTGTCAACGCGTTGTCTCACTAGAGAAATTCGCCGTGCAATGAATTTGTGAGTTGTTGTTGTTGTTGTTTTTTAATTCTATTTTCGACAACTATTGTGCGTGATAGTTTAAATTATGATGGTGGTCAGAGAAGAGTTCGCAGCATCGGGATTTTATTTCCTTTGATGAATTAGACATAAGCTTAAGAGATGTTAACATAAAAGAGATAATATCTGCTACAGAAGATCTGCCTAATGATGAAGTAGCAGGGGAGAATGAAATCGCCAGAAGTGCTGAAGGCCATTGATGAAGTAATGTAATCCAAATCTTCTTCAATAAAACATTGAACGAAGAAAGAAGACCACAGCATGCAATGGAGGAAGGCAATCACAGTTAAAATATCAAAGATCTTAGCGACTTAACACCTGGAGATGAGTTTCACTTCTGACCGTTTGCCAAAAGTCCTCACCAAGGTAATACTGATGAGAATCAGGAGCGTAGCCGACAAATCCCTAAGAAGAAGGGTTTCAAACCGCTGGAAGCTGTGTAGATCAAATTTTTACTCTGAGAATCATTATCGAAAAATATATAGAAAAGTATGAACTATATGCATGTACATAAATTTTAATGACATTAAGGAAGCATTTGACTGTTTACTCAAGGACTTACTCTGGAAAATCTTGAAATGTTATGCCCCCCCCCCACCCCCCACAAAGATCCTCGGCATCATAAATGAATTACATAGAGACAATATACGCGCAGTTCGCACAGGGGACGGAGTGAATAAGATGGTTTCAAATAAAAACAGGAGTAAAACAGGGATGCATGTTGTTGGCACTCCTTTTAGGCATAGCAATTGATTTTATTGTGAAAAAAAATAACCAGAGAAGAACTAGAGGAATACCATGGGCTGGCGAAAAACAACTAGTCTTTGCAAACGACATAACTCCACTTAATAATGCCACAGGAGAAAAAAAAAACAAGCAAAACAAAACACCCAAGCAAACTACAGCAGCTGAGAAAGTCGGATTACAAGTCAGATTTAAACAAAATAAATAGATAAACTACTCACAAAATCAGTAATGAATGATAACTCAGGCTTAGTGGAAAAAAAAAAAGATAGTGTTACAGCATTCAGAAGCCTTAGCGAGATT
The DNA here is from genome assembly GCA_038406235.1 of Peronia verruculata. Classification (NCBI taxonomy): domain Eukaryota; kingdom Metazoa; phylum Mollusca; class Gastropoda; order Systellommatophora; family Onchidiidae; genus Peronia; species Peronia verruculata. The sequence goes on along the minus strand of JBCAUA010425126.1, from coordinate 5,833 downwards.
TGGAACTCCATACTGATCTCAGTGAAAACGAAGCTCAGAATATAATTCAGTTTAAATGTTTTATCAACGTTTACATATTAAAATATGTCTGTGAATGTTGGAAAGGAAAAGGGGAAAAGAAAGAAAGCTGAATGACTTTGAAATCAAATGTCTACGGAAAATTATGGGCATTAAACTATATTCATAGCCATATTTTTCTTTTTGTTTTGTTATTGTGATTGGGTACGTGTTTATAATTGTGAATACATTTATATATGCACTGCTTTGGACGTTTGTTAGATTCTAAGTCTTTTCTTTCTATAGTAGACTTTGTTCGTCACATGATTATTACATTCATTATTCTGGTTGTATTTTACTTCGCTGACCGCCTAAGATGATTGGTATCTCTACCTGTCTGCCTATCTGTCTGTCTTCTTGTCTATCTATATTTCGATCAGTCTATCTATTCAATTGTCTGCCTGTCTTGTTGTTTTATCATTCGACATGTCTGCCTCTCTGTCCTACGATTGACATACTGATTTCTACCAATCTGTCTGTTTTGACTCTGTCTCTCCATATGTCTATCTGTCTGCCTGCCTGCTAGCCTGTCTGTCTGCCTGATTGTCTGACAGTCTTCTATGTACATGTCTATCTGTCTATCTATCTGTCGATCCACCTGTTTGTCTTTGTGGCTCTTTTCTGTCATTCTGCATGTCTGGTTGTTCTGCTGTTGACATACTGATTCCTCTCTTCATCCGTGCATCCATTTGGGACAAAGTTTCTGTTTTCTAGTCTGACAGAGAGCACACGCTTCCCATTTTGTCCTCGACAGTTTTATCTATCGTATTACTGCCCACTTTCACGAAAGTGGAGAACAGCTATAAATCGTGTTAAATGAGCCCAAGGGCCTTTACATTGCCGGAACTAATTCTCACCAAACAAGCCTCTAGTAAATAGGCAATATGACACCAACGGAGAGAATCTCATCTTGACATGAGCTTATCCCCCCCTCCCTCCCCCCTTCTCCAGCCTCCTTGACTGGCAACAGAGGGAAGAGGCAAGAAAAGTACAAACTATAAAGGAAAGGAAAGGGAAAAAAGTCTTAACTTCTATGCTTTCTGTCTGCATGTGAATGGCATTTAAAAAGAAAAGAAAGGAAGGGAAGAAGAGAAAGAGAGAAAGAAAGAAAGAAAGAAAAAAGAACAAAACAGAAGAAGAGGACAGAAAAAAAGAACAAGACAGAAGAAGCGAAGAATGAAGAAGAAGAAGAATGAGAAGAAATGGGTGGACAACATCAATGAAAGGAAGGGAGCCAACTTAACTAGACCAGAAGTCAGCAAAGATGGAAAGAGAAGCATGTGTTAAGTATCCCCCGCTGTACACAAACATCCGCGGCCTTGATGTGGGCTGGACCTGGGCGCCAGGGTTTGTCCTTCAGTGTGGTTTCCCTCAGTGGATAAGATTCGAAGTATTATCTCTTAATGTTTACTTAGGGCCGTGTAGATATTTTATCCCACAGAAAAAAAGACCAACCTGCAGGTCTAATGGCAGAGAATAGTGGTTTCAGTCATCATGTTATGCAATTTGTTACCACTTTCATGATAGACAGTCTGAGAGTGGGATGAGAGCTGGTACTCAGTAAGATACTGAATGAAGGCAAGGTGGGATTAGGGGTGGGGGGAGGGGGGGGGGGGGGGGGGGGGGGGGGGGGGGGGGGAGGGGGGGGGGGGGAGGGGGGGGGGGAGGGG
>JBCAUA010425015.1:0-17845 GCA_038406235.1 Peronia verruculata | reverse complement strand
ATATAAATGACATATATATATATATTTTAAATAAATAAATATTTTAAATATATATAATATTTTAAAGCCGGGACTCTCATTTTTTCAGGAAATCGAAATATCTTTTTCAAATACATTATTAATTTCTAGGAGTTTCCTTGACCATTGCATAGAATAGGAATTAGACAATGTAAACAGAACCTTGTGAGCTGAATGTCTTGTTTTGTTGTTGTTGTTGTTTCAGGCCTCTGACATGTTTAGACGAAATTTCAGTTCAATGCTTCAAAGCAGAATTTCCAAAGTGTTAGATTAGTGAATTACGAAAAGTCAGTAAGATGAAATTGATTTCCATAGAGAACATTTGAGTTCCTCCACCCCTCCCACTCAAAAAAAAGTTATATCCAAACAGTGGCATGGGCCTGTAATACCTTAAGGCCTATTGCGGTTGAAATGGACTGTTGTGAACAACGCTCACAATAGATCCCCAATGAAAGCAAAGCGCAAAGCCATGCACACACCTTCCTTACCCCCCCCCCTCCCCTCCTTCCTCCTCCTCCTCCTCCTTCTTCTTCTTCTTCTTCTTCTTCTTCTTTTTCTTCTTTTTTATTTGTTTATTCATTTATTTTTTTAAATTTATTTTTAAATAGATTGTAAATCATTGCCGCACTATTTCGAGACAACCTTTGTGTTTGATCTATGATGGCTGCCAAGCTATGCCATTTCAGTATATGGAGTCAGATAAACAAGCACTTCTATCCACAGAACAATGTTTAACTCTACGAGTGATAACCACTCTGGTACTTTTCGTAAGAAATCAACATTCCTCACTCACACACCTACTGTTTCTTCATTGTTGCAAATTCATAATGACTGGCGACTCTTTGTCTGCAATATGACTGAGCGGTCGTCGCTCAAGTGTTCATTTCTGCACATCTTCTGCTTATGTCAGTCAGCGTTTGAGCAATATGATGAGCATTGGGACATAACCACGTCATATAAACAAACCAATGTGTGAGAGGTTGTTGTTGTGTTGGGGTTTAACTGCACATCAGCAGGATAACGGCTATATTGTGCTTTACCCTGTGAGTACTTTAACACGGTGATAATGGACAACATGTTTATGATTATAAAAGATATCAAATTATGTATAAAATTTTGGGTTCTCAAAAAAAGTACAACAAAAGCAAAAGATTGATGTATAGAGTTTTGCGATAACTGTGACCGATCTCGAAATATCTCATTTCCCCACCATCATGGACTTGGTCAAAGAGCAGGAGAAATCAGATTATGAGCAGTGGTACAAAACGGAAAGGTGACTACAGCCAACAGATTGGAGAATTACTCTATTTCGTTTCCCTGGCTGGAGGTGGGACGTCTAATCCAACTGAAAATCATATAGATAAGTGATCAAAAGACAATTTAGTGTTTCATTGTTTTTTACTACGGTCGGGGACCAGCTGAGATAACCACCACGACAGGAGGTTGAAAAGCTTACCAAAACCGTAACCGTAACTGACAGCCCGTAGCAACCATAGGTTTACTGCGTTATGCGTCGAATTAAATATAATAGCAAGGGTTTCCTATGGGCGAAAAAAAAAAGGAATTGGGCAAACAAAAGAAAACGTTATTGAAATTTCAAATGACAGTGTGATCATTACAACTGAAGAAGTTCCACCCTGATTTCATGTTTGCTTTGAAATATCTGATTGTTAAGAGAGTATTCAAGAAATCAATCTCTGATTACATAAATCATTGTGTCCCATTGTCCAATTGTTTGACCTAATGGCTCAGCTGTTTGGTAACCTAGAACCTTCTACTCTATTAATTGAACAAGAAGTGCATATGAGTAATATGCAAAGACGTTTCAACAGCATACGAGTAGGATAGCATAATATAGAGAAAGGTGAACCTGATTTTCTTTTTCTCAGGTGAAACCGAAATATCTGCATAGAAATTAATTATCTGATACAGTTTAGCCAGTTTTGTTAAAGTCAACACAATTCAAAAGTGTTAAGTAACTTTCATGGGGCTAGAAATATTACACAAAAGAATTATTAGTATTCGTGGTTCTTGAATTTCGTAATTAACTATTCTAATATATTTTAGAGGCATTACTGGAAGGAGTATGGTACTGAGCATTTTTGTTTTAGAGACAGAATAATAGCACGATCAACGCTAAAAGAGTATGGATGAACTTAGCCCTTTGCCACTCCTAAGGGAATAAAACAGTATCAATACATTCCAGGAATTTTTCAGACCCCATCCCACTCTCTTGCACAAATGTTCCTCTTGAATATCAGCTAGCTGCACAGAAAAAGTATCTGTATTCCCCTCGTTTACCATTTTCAATTAAGTCATAGTCCAGAATCATTGTTCTCCTTTCTCAAAGTTTGACGGAAAAATTCTTTGTCAGTGTCACATTGGATAATGGAAAATAATTTAGTAGAGTAACTTCTTATATGAATGTGACTACAGTCTATTATGTGTACAGAAAAATCAATGTGACAAAGTTGACATTGCGCAGACGTACGTATTCATAAAAGCTACATTACTGCTCACAATTTGCAAGTTGTCTGAAAAAAAACTGCATCAATGCACACCCTTTGGGATTTATCGAAAAGCTGCATTAATGTTCCTCTTTAGCAGCTTGTTGAAAAAAACTGTATTAAAGGCAGGGGGGGGGGGGCGTTGGATCCTGAAATTCGGTTTTTGTTCAAAATATTCGATTTTGGGTTTCTGTTTTCTTTTAAAATTGCGGTCTCAGCTGAATGTAAAGATAGTATCAAAAAGTTGATATGTCCATTCTAAGGTTTCGGGAGGGTGGTCAAGCAAAGGTTGACCTGCCCCTCTGCCATCCAGACTCTTGCTCATTTGGGGCTCTTGGTTCAGTGATAGATCATCACTATTTAGCCGGATATGAGCTAATTGCGTAGCGGAGACTTGATTATGATCGCCTTCATCAATATCGGGAGCCCCAGTGCCAAGGGTGGACACTGACTGACCATCTTCGGCACTAACCACACCGAATAATAGGAAAAAATTCCTCTGAAATAGACTTCCCACTTCCTTATCAGGGTGAAATCATCCATGTTTAAACTTTTTCAGTGGGTAATAGTGGATTATCTGTCACAGGAATGGTAAACAAGCTCTTGGGTGTGACCAAGTAAGACATGGCGGCCATATATAGCCTCTCTTGACTCTAAAATGACTCCAAGGTAGCCCTTCTGCTGACGGGGGTATAAAAGAAAAAAGTAGGAAATATGGGAGTAGGGGCACAGCAGAAGGCAAATAAAGGCATAGAAATCATGGAAGGAGGTCTAGTATTTGAAAACAAGATGTTTTGGGGTTGGATGTCTGATGAAAAGCTGTTTACTGCTGTTTTCTTAGCGAAAAAATACTTAAAATGCTTTTTTCTCACAATACGTTTTCTGTTTATTTGTTTGTTTGTTTGTGTTTTTTTTTTGTTTTGTTTGTTTGTTTGTTTGTTTGTTTTAAGCACAAATTTTAATGTGCTATCTACGTTTTTATTTATAGAGCAGTTGAGATGCGACACGATAAAATCAGAAGCTCGTCAAATTTTGAGCATATGGAATTATTGATATCACTGTGAAGATCATCCATTTCCCTTTCTGTGTGTGAAAAAAATGATTATTTTACCTTAAGCAGAAGTTGAGATATTGGCAATTAAAGATGACAGAGGTGATCTATTGCTGCTGCTGAATTTTTTAGAAAATGGCCGATCAGTTTTGTAAATCCCTCTTTATCTTTGTTAGCCCATGCCACAAAATTACAATTTTTGGGCTTTTACTCGATATGTTTCAATAAGCTGAACTCTGAAATGCATTTTTAGATTGATATAGAAGGGCATTGCCTTAAGAATTCATTCACTGTTGAAAAACACGTGATTTCCCCAGTCGGCTCAGTTTGACAAGCGCCTAATTTCAACGTGCCCGTCCTCAATTGCCATGCAATTTGTCATTAATATAGAACATAACAATATATAATTTTTTCGAAAGACATTTTTGATATGGTATTACGTTATTGAGGAATTCGAGATTTTGGATCAAACTTTCGAAAATCGATTACCTTTTCACAGACTAAATTTAAAATAGAAAAAAAAAATGTAGAAAAAAAAAAGTAATGAATTTATAAAAAATCTCCTCTGACAAAATTTAGATATGGATTGGTGACATATGTACACAAACTTACAAGCACACCGGTTGGTAAAGTTCAGAGTTTGTCGAAGGTAAAGTTACTCAATATCGCCGAGAAAAGTCCAAGATGGCGGCCGTTACAATGACAACCATGAGTGATTTCGAATTATTTTCGATTGCTTTCCTCTAATTTGACCATGCCGAATTCGATGGTAATAGTTAAAATCACCTCCCCCTAGAGGTTTCTGAAATGACTCTCATGACCCCCCCCCCCCCCACTCCCCACCAATTATTTTGCGACTTGTCAGAAACGCTGCATTTGAGTTCAGTTTTTTTCCGAACTTGTCTTAAGAGTTGCATTATTCTCTTAAAACATAGATCTGCCACAGCTGCCGATCCAACAAGAAGAAGTTTTGTTTAGGAGAAAGAAGAATCTGGTGGCTTTGAGATGGCGAGATAAAAAGGATATTCACCTTCTTGCTGCCATCCATGACCCAAGATAAAGACAACATGTCACAACCCGAACAAAGGCAAAAACCTGTTCCTGTTCAGGACTACACTGTAAACATGGCAGGCGTTGACCATTCTGATCAGCTGATGGCTTACTTTCCCCTGCGTCGCCGAACATGAAGTGGTGGAAAACATTATTTTTCCACCTTTTCACTGTTCTCGAAACAAAGAAAAGCAGCTGGAGACAGGAGTGTCAAGCTCGTTGGCTTTTTGAAAATGCTAGGACAGCAGTTGGCAGAAGAATATTTCACCAACTCTGCCAACAACGAAACAGTAGTTGCTGCAGTCAACACACCAGCACAGGCAACAACAAAGATGGACAGACTAACCAGGCGTTGTTTCCCCTCGGCCATTCCACTGACAGCAAACGGGAAGAAACAATACAGAAAGTAACAAGTCTGTACAGCTCGGAAAATACGCAAAGAAACAGCCTATTGTTGTGAAGAACATAAGGTTGCATTATGTGCAGCCCCTTGTTTTATGATTTTTCATACTGCTAAGGATTATAAATGAAACTTTAACAGTGTTGTGTTCTTTTTTTTTTTTTTCAACTTTTAGAGGCATCGGATTGTATTTTGGCTGGTAAGTATCATAAGATATATAATTTATTTTTTTTTAAGTAATGATTGTCACTCCTTCTTATCTTCTTTTCTTTCTTCTGATATAAAAAATCTTAATGTTGCACATTTTTGTTGTGAAACAAAGCATGTCAGTACTTTGTCTCTAAACTGTAGAAAAAATATTGTTACATGTACACATGTGTTTTCCAGTGATTTGTATGTGTTACAGTAGGTAGTTTCAGTTATAAAAAGTGCTTTTTCCTAATTAAAACCTGTCAGTGGTGTCAGGTAGTTGGAAAAGGATAGCTTAACAATTTTTCAAAAATTCATTTTGTAGGCCTGTAAAAAGTGTTCTAAATTAATTCTTCTTTTGGTTTTTTCTGTTTCGGCCCCTATTAATCGGTCTATCTCCGACCTAGCATCCCCAATGTTGCTTCATCCTATCTGGCGAAGGTTCCATTTCAATTGTTAGTTTTGCTTTTCTATATTGGTATGTTTGCTGGAGTTTTCTTTAATATCTGTTTATACTTCTCCGCTTCTAGTTTAAAGATGTTATGCAGGGTGTGGTCTTCTCCCCTGTTCGTCATTAGCTTTAGTAGGTTTAAAGTGATTAAAGTATGACATATAAATAACTCAATATGATTAAATATCACCATATGACTGATTCTGACAGGTTGCAAAGCATAACCTACACAGCCACAAGGCATCCTTGTGACTAATTTTGGACGATATATAACAATTAGACTTTCCATAAATAGAGTGAGAGCATCGATCTGGGGCAAGTCACACAATTTATTTGACTTCATCACCACTGTGTGAGTACAGAAAATATTAGAAATGTTTGGTTCTTAGGTAAGTGCTCACAAAGTGTACGACACTTTTATTATTGTTACAATTATAATATTTATTGCTACCGCCACCTTATGCTCCCAACATAAATACCATAAGTAGTCTGACTGTTTACGTTGAGAGCGAATAGTTCATATTCGACTAAGCGCAGATCCGGAAATCCCCGGCGGAGTGTTTGTACCCCCCTACAGAAAATAAACACCACGAAATCCCACAACACTAGGGTTAATCGCAAAACATCGGGAAAACTGCGACACCGGAAGTACGCCATACTTCTCTTACGTCATTAAATCATTAACATCCTACAATACTACTATTATGTGGAGGCTATCTAGGTTTAATAGGCTCACAATGAAGAGTTTTAGTGACACATTTCCTCCACACCGTAACAGGGTCAAACCGAAAAGCGACTCAAATTTGTGAACTGTTTGGAGTGTTTGTACCCCTGCTAAAAATACAAGCCGGTATTTCCAACATTTCGTTTGGTCGGAACAAGTCTATCGTGATAGTTCATAGGTGAGTTGATGTCTGTAGTGTTGGTTCTGACTTTTCGTATTGTGACTGTTTTGATCATCGGTTTTAAAGTGACAGTAGTGAAACAACAACAGCATAAACAGCAACCAACAGCCGGGCAACCTTAATGTAAAACTCCATTCTCATTTAAAGGGAATTTGATTTTCATAAAGTTCCATTACTTCTTTTTTGGTAAACACAATGTGAAACAAGCTGTGTAGTGAACACTTAAGGGGGATGTTGGCGCACCCTGAAATATGGGTTTTCAAAAAAAAAAAAAAAACGCGATTTTCAGTTTTTTCTCTTAAAAACACTGCTTTTTGTGCGTATAGAAATGGTATCAAAAGTGAATATATTTCTCTAACGTGTGTGCCCCATGTTCATTCAAAGAGTAGGCTTAACCTACTGTTTACTAGGTTTTGGTTCCACCTGGCTGCTATATACAGTCGTAGATCATTAGTATTTGATTATATAAAAGCAAAGAATGATTAAAACACTTGAATAGGACTTCTTCTAGCAATCTCAAGCAATCCACTGCCACGGATGGCCATTAAATGACCACTCTGAGGTGACAAAAACTCCTGCTCATGCATATGACCAGAGGAAACTTTCTAAAATGAATTTCAACGTCCAATAAATAACAACATTTTGCTTGGTTCCTGCTAATATAGGCTCAATTATTATCGACCATTTTTCATAGTAAACGTCAAAACACTTTTGGTTTGAACTAAAAACGATTGGGGCGGGGGCACATGGAGGCCCCCAAGAAAGCGCCTCTATGCGAGCCCTTATCATGATGGGAGGGGGTGAGCAAAATTCGAGAAAAAAGATTCGCCCAGAGAGCACCAAAAACGACAACAAGGAAGTGATGGTAAATATATATATATTTATATACATACAAGAAAAGATCAGTAATGGAAAGAATATGTTGTTTGTTTGTTCGCTTGTTTGTTTGTTTGTTTTTTAAAAAAAGTATGTAGCAAAAAGGGCTAAGGTTTCGGCTATGTTTTTTTTATTTTTAACATTCTGATAATATGAACATAATAGAAGTGGTCAGAAACGTGTTTCATTGCACTCACTGTGTATTCCACCATCTTCTGTCACAGTGGTATATTTGCCTGAAGCTAACAGTGTTCCAGTGCAATGAATAGTGATTATTTGCTGGTAGGTAACCATCGCAGTGCGCCACCACTACTGCATCAGTAGAGTCAACTTTCTCTAAGTCAGAAGGGACAGTTTTCCTTATCTCTGGCTTTTTAATATCTATTCAGGATAGAAGTGTAGAAGACAGACTATACATCGTGATGATAATCAATGATTTGTTTTTCTTACTTATAATAATATATAGAGTGAACATTTTGTTCTGGTTTCGATCGTAACAGATCTTTCATTGCAAGCTCAATATCTCTTTCAGCTTGGCTCACACAAACTTTGAAACGACAACCTATGTCACCAGTACTGACCACATTGACACATGAAATATTCTAGAAAAGGTAAAATTGGGTACTGACTTCCAGAATGTTTTGTTTTGGACATGTTTGAGAATGGCACCTGGCTAGTGTTTGGCCTGGGCATGTCAGGGTCAGGCTGCATAGGCAGCAGAGGAGGTAGGGAGAGGAAAACCAACTGTCTGTCGAAGAACGAAAACTTCAACATGTCAGATCAAGATATGACATCCATCTCCTCACGGACATACAAACAAACTTACATCTAATTATTCACTCTAAAAGTCGCATACGTACAGATTACTTTTAAAAATTCCATGACCTCTGACTTGATGGCGGTATAACTGTAGCGAGCTCCACATGTGTACTTGCCGTGGTCGGCACACTGCAGATTGTCGATAGTCACTCTTAGCGTCAGCTTCTGCGGGTTTGCGCTCTTATCGTCAACTGACAATACACCTAATAAACAGAAAATCAGTTGTGCAATGAACCCTGTGGCTACAGACCAAAGTGACTATATTTGTCAAGGGTTAAGAAAGACTTTAATAATGGAGAGACGAGAGCATACTGAATGTTGTGTCATGTGTTCCATGGGAAATATTTATAGCATAGAATGTCAAGGCAGACTAACGATCTACCTCAGGATTCGATTTCGTAGTAAAGGTCTCAGTATACAGTTGGTCTCGGATAGCACCGCCCTTTTATTGCAAAAGTTCAGAATGTTTGAAGGGTGAAATACACAGCTTGTATTCAGGCCTCTTGATATTTACATTTCCCCACAGATTTATCAAGGTTATTCTATTTAGTATCCTCATCACGTTAATGAAGCACGTGGGAACATTACTTTTATTTCCAAATGCCCCTACCTCCAAAGGTGATTGTTCGGTGTTTAGGCAGATCTACGCCGTTAGGAATGTTCCCCAAAACTGATTCTATAAGAATGAAATCGTTTCCCCTTTGTCCATAACATGTTTTGTATATGACACCTAGGCCTTGGCATTTGAACACAGGCATAAGCCGGTAGATATAGAGCAACACTGTCACATAGTTCTTGGACAATGCAAATTGCAGTCAAGATAGGTTTCGTAATCATTTCTTCTGTGAATCGGAATCTAGATCTAGAGTAGAAATGGAATCGAAAGAATCATCCTCATTTTGATCCTTATATGTCAAGTTAAAAAACAGAAAATTGAAATAATTTGAGTTGAAAGATAGCTAACTGAGTAACAAGCTTTTAAATGGAGATTTCTATATCCTTAAAAAAAAGGGGGGAATTTAAGGTAGATTTAGATTTAGAATCGGTAGTATGACATTATAGATCGAAATATGTGTCATCTAGGTGGAAACTCTAGAAATGGATTTCGGTACGTGCTTCTACCATAGTTGTTCCAAGCAAATAATTATGATTTATGATTTTGTTTGTTTTATTTTGTGTTTTGGTTTATTTTCTTTGTTTGTTGTTGTCGTCCTGCATCAATTCAGCTGCACTAAGACTGCATCTGACCCTTCACTGGGAGGTGTTGAAAGTATGACACTTTATTCATCGTCAGTTAAGGATTTTTTTTAAAAATCCATTATTTGTAGACAGTACACATTTAAAAATGCCTCACATCAATATAGGTGTATTTGTGCAAATTGTAAAGACGGTATTGTTTATTTGTTTATTTGTCTTACCGGCACATCAACACGATAAATGCTGTACTGTGCATAACACAGAGAGTACATTTACACAGTATGATTCAGATCAAGATATACAGACGTAGTCCTGAACGGACTAATTGTTTATGGGTCATAAAAGAATATCAGAATGTGTGTATAAATCAAACATTGTACAACAAACTAAAAGACGCATGTAAGCAGTTTTTCAACGTCCCGTGGGGATCGTCGCAAGCTTGCTAAGGCATTCGTGATGACGGCATATTAAAATTTGTTATACAGACCAACCTAGCGTTGAAAAAATCAAGATGATCTGCGGCTTTATTTTGTTAGATAGGTCCTCAGAGATCGACTTGAGAAGTGGGCTTTATCGAGCGTCTCTAAAGTCATAGCAATTGATTAGTATGTGTGCAACTTTCAGTTGACAGTGGCAGGCCACACACAGTGGCGAGATTCCTCTTCTGAGAAGAAAAGATTGGACGAGGTGAGAATGACCCAAATGAAGGCGGCTGAGGACGGTCTGGTCTCGTCTCGTGGCTGAGCAGACCCAGGCCAAGGCCCTATGACTGGCTGGACAGAGTGAAACTTGTTTGCAGTCTGTTGATTCCACCGCTGTCGCCATCGCGATTTCATGTACTCTTTGATGTACAATCTGTCCCCTTTGTCTGGGAGAGAGGATCTTTTTTTTTTTTTGCTGCAGCGTATAGACTCTCCACTGTAAACGTGTGATGAGCCCCCACAGATAGTCTATGGGATTGATGGTGAACAGTGGTAAGTTTCGGAAGGTAGAACTACTTGGCCGAGCCATATTCTATGCTACCATAGTCTAGCTGAGAGCGGACATGTGGACAGTAGAGTAGTATGGAGTCTGTATCAGTATCCCACCCCGCCACTGATACCGCCTCAAGTGTGTTCAATGCTTCCGAGGAAATCGTTCTCAATTGATTGATATGGGGAACGAACATCAGTTTTTGATCAACTATCACTCCCAGAAATTTGACTGTCACGAGTTCTCAGTGTTGAGTAGATGTAGTCGTGACTTATAAGTCCAGACCCCCAATCATTGGCTGGGCTCCATATATATACACATCATCCAACGAGAAACTTCCTTTCTAGTACCTTCTAGATACGACTGGTGTGTCACATGCCATAGTAAACACGCATGTAAGGTCAGATCCTGAACACACTGGAACGCACTCGACCTCCTGACCCCGCGCTATAAATAGCTACATGAATAGGCATATGACCCCTGGTGTGCGCACCGCACAACATGATTCGTTACATTGACTTCTTCCTCGAGAGGGATCCGGTGTTTCTCGGCGAGAGACAAATACGGATTCCTGTAATGCGGTCTAAAATGAACGGCGACAATTTTTGAAGAAATTTGTATCCGCCCATTCCTGGAGTTTGTCCAAGGTTGTCTGAAGTCATCTACATACATGGAACAATTGCTTTCCTGAGCCAGCCCATCTGCGATGTAGTTGATTCAGAGGTTAGACAACATGGCCGAGAGGATGCTCTCTTGGGAAAGTCCGTCTTCCTGTTCAATGAAATCAGAAAGGGAGGACTGGAAGAGTAAACTAAAACGGCCTGCTCAGGAAGTTCTGAATGAAAATGGGAAGATAACCAGCCCAGCCGATGCAAATCCCTCAAAATACCGAATTTTAAAAGCACATCAGCAAGATAACGGCTGTATTGTGCCTTACACGATGAGTACATGGATTCTGATGGCGGTCGTGAAGGAAGAAAATGAAGAGGAAAGAACGCGGAATAGAAGACATGAGCAAGCGGGGAGAGAGAGAGAAAGAGAGAGAAGAGATGTCTCCCCTCGAACATCGAGGGTGGCATTCCATGGGAGAAACCCCACCGATGGTGGGCTTACACTGCCTGCAGGTGGGAACAGAGAGCCTACTTATATGCCCCCAGCCCCCCGGGGGGCGAATGTTCACGTTGCGTCGAAGGTCTTTTCCAAATCAAAGAGGATCGCCACCATGTGTTGTCGTTGTACAAAAAAGCTTTTCGGACTAACATTTCCAGGCGGACGAGATGGTCTGTGTAACGAAGTATGTTGTGGATAATGGATACGTGCGAGTGTGTGTTTTCAGCGTACATATTATGCTGACCCGTGGAAATATTGCGTCATCGAACGTGTCTTAGATACTCTCTACAAGTCTGTACCAGATGTTTCTACATAACATAGAACGTTTTTACCTTGTATAGATCTCGTGTGTGTGTAGTACGTCACGATGTGTGCCACGTCACAATGTTATGTGTGCGTATACCTGATGTGACTCGGCGAGAATGCTATAGCAACGACGTGGAGCTTGCGGAGAATTCGAGATATGCTGGCCTCTATATTAAGGCTCAGCTGCTGGAGTGTGACGGACTGAAAGCGAGAAGGAAAGTATAATGCAGTGTGTGATGCACGCATCGGAGCTAGACAGCTGCCCTGGAGTTTGTATTGTTATCAATCACCTGTGATAAATTTTGCATCACTTAGACGTTGGAGATACTGTTGTTATTTCTTCATCACTGTGTGCGTCTCATCTGTATCCACCGCCTGATCACCACTTACAACGTCGGGACTAACATCCATCAGCACCCAGAAAGTTCGTGACAGTCTGTCCTGGAGCGCGTTGCCCAGAAGCCACGTTGAAAGCCCGAAAGACACTATTTGTCCTCTAAGACCCAGTTCAAACGATTGGTCACCAACCGGTCCATCAGCTTACACGGACAACTGGGGCGAAAGTTGGAGGGATTCGTGTGGTCTTTCCCAAGCCTGTGAAAAGGCATCACGATGGACTGCTGCCAAGATGAGAGGAACGTGCCTTTGGATCATAGCTTTTCTTTAAAAAACGGAAAGCTGTTTTGCGGGCCTTATGACCCGTTTGCAGTCCTCCGTAAAACAGGGCTTGTCCTTGCGTAGAACTGTAGAGGTTTTTAGAATACAGGCTTTGGCAATTTCCAAGAGACTCTCTTGCAACTCTTCCATTGTGGACTGGGGGGGGGGAGGGGGGGTTGGAGCAGAGCGTTATAAACTTTATGTTTGGACAATGAGTTCTCTTTCTCTGTCACCCCGCTGGGTGGGAAAGGAACGAGAATGTCAATTTTCCTTGCCTGGGGAATGGGGAGTGGGGGAGAGGCCGGGAGAGGGATTTGTTCTGTAGGGGTTACGTTCTATATACGCCTTTCAACCTTCTGATGGAGCTTATCTCAACGGTTCGGTGTTAAAGAAAACAAAACAAAGCAAAACAAAGCAAAACAAACAAAGAAACAAACAAAAATCGGTTTAAAACAATTATACAATTCCTGTCTTAAAAACTCCTGTCTTTACATTTGAAAAAAAAAGGGAGAAAAAAAGAAAAAGAAACGGTAAAGAAAATATAATAATAATAAATCCTGTCTCAAAACATTATAATGGTGTTACAGGTCTTCAAACTCGAAGTCTGAGAGTATGCTTATTTCCCAACATTCAATTAACAATATTTATTTGGACAACGTTTATTATATATACATTATGTGCATATTGGGGAATCCCTGGGTCGAATTTAAGTTATAAGGGTTCTATTTACCACCTCGCGTTTCTCGGTATGTAGAGGACAACGAAAGACTACCTGGTCTGTGTCCCTGTCACTCGACCTTCAAGGCGATGAACTTTACGGATCCGTTTCTCGGAACGGGGAGGGGGGGGGGGGATAGGTCGGACCGCTCGGTGGGCTAGTATTCCCGAATCAACCATAACGAGACCCTGCAATCCTACGGATATCCATGCCGACAATGTCCAAAGTCTCTGTCAAGAAGAGCGCAGTAACTACTCTCTCCCAGTTTCATATACGATCGTCCGTCCGGAGACCCATGGAAATTCATAGTTCTTTCGGTGTTCTTTTCTTTTTCACTCCTTCCTCCCTCCCTATTCGTTTGTCTTTGTTGTTATTGGTATTTTGCTGCCGGCATGGGTCTCCTCCTAATGTACCACTTTCTTCATCCCTCTCTCTCGTTATATCCAATTCCAAGTTACATCTATTTATTTCTTCGTCCCCTTGTCTTTTTGGTTGTTCTATTTCGCCCTTGTTTGTCGGTCTATTACCGACCTAGCATCCCCACTGTTGCTTCATCCTATTTGGCCACTGTTCTTATTTCTATTTTTGTTTTCGTATGTCTATATTGGCACCTTTGACAGAGTTTTCTTTTAGTATCTGCTTTTGCTTCTCGTCCGCTTTTAGGTTAAAGATGTTATGCAGGGTGTGATCTTCTCCCCCGTTCGTCATTAGCTTTAGTAGCTCTTCTCTTTCAGCATTATAGTCGGATATTCTAGTATTAAGTGGACAATTGTACTAGTCTTTCCGCACGTATTACATTTAATTTTACTTGGTGGAGGTTTTGGAGCTCCAATTCTTATTCTTACTATCTTCTGTGTTGTCCGGTTTATTTGTGGTTTTCAGCTTGGCTTCTGAGTATTATCGCAGTGCATAGTCGTTTTTTTTTTTTTTTTGTCCATTCCCATTGATCTTGCCAATCTGTTTGAATCTTTTCTCTAATTATATTTTTTACTTTTCCTTTGCTGAGGCCCGCATTTATATCTAGGTTGTCCTTTTGCGTGCTATTTTTGGCAAGCCTATCCACGATCTCATTACCGTCTATTCCTACTTGTGCTGGTACCCATACTGCTCTTACTCTTCTGTCTTGTTTTATTAGTTTGATTTAATTGAAAACATGCCTGTTCAATAAGTATCTGTCTGAGTAATATTTTCAATGCTTGCCCGCGAGATGGCTGTCAGTCATGTCTACAGACTATGTGTGCGTATTTGAATTGTGTTACAAAATTATGTGTGTGAGAATGTCTCGAATGATGTCTGTATACTATGTTAAGAATGTACGTATGTTGTTGCTCCTGTTTGCTTTGAGGTATATTTCGTGCATGGCTGTTAAATATTTTTGGTTCTGTAAAGCGCTTCGAGCCCTACGGGGGTGAGGCGCTATATAAATGCCCTTTATTATTATTATTATTAGTTCTGTATTAGTTTTAATATTTTCTTCTTGTATATCTTCCCTTTTTGTTTTCTTCCTGCCGTCTAGTCTTTTGATATTGGTCATGGAATCTGTTTATTTTATTAGATTTTTATGTTCTGTTTGTCTAAACATTTCTATGGCTGTTTTGGTGGCTGTTATTTCTGCTGTACATAGTCGGCATCTGTACGTCTCGAGAGACGATGGTGCGCTAGATTTGGGGATGGCATCCTCTCGAGTGGCTGAAGAGCTCCACCCTTGAGTGGCAGTCTCGCGAATAGCTGTTGCAGATAAAGGGGGTTAACACAGCCTCAGAGGCTGCCCTTGCCTTTCTCCTTTCCCTCTTGTCTGCAAGCTGGTTGTTTCTGGTGGTTTTTGCCCGCTTCACTCCCTCACTGACAGTGGCTCTCCAGGACTGACGGTTGTCGGCAGAGCATTTCCAGGTGTTGAGGTCAATGTCGGCTGCCTTCATGTCCGCTTGCAGAGGTCCTTGAACTGGCGCTGCGGTCTTCCTGTGGGGCGAGAGCCCTGGCACAGCTCCCCATATAGCATATCCTTTGGAATGCGCCCATCGTCCATGCGGCGTACGTGGCCTAGCCACTTGAGGTGTTTCTAACTGAGGAGTACAAACAGACTTGGGATGCTTGCGCGCTAGAGGACCTGCTGTATATATAGATGCTTTGGGAGGTACACCCCTCCTCCAATTTTTCCTTTCCTCGTTTTTGAACCGTTTGTAAAACAAAATTGATTGGTTCCTACTTTCTTCAATTTTCTCTTATGCCGCCGTTTTTATTGCCATTGTTTCTTTCCTACTTACATTCAATGCTATGCTGACATCTGTTTCCACTGGCTGCAGTTCCAATGGTGTGACCTTTGTCTTTTGTATCACTTTCATACTAGTTAGTCCTCTTTCATCATTTTCTCTAGTTCCATTTTTTAGCCTCTGATTACTGGTTCATGGTATGGGAGAATTTTGCTTGTAGGTAAGTGAGTTGCTTCATATGCTGGGTGGTCTTTGTCTAAATATACCTTGGAACTGTAGTTTAATGCTAGCTGTTTTCTTCTAAGTTCCAAGTGGGCTATTCCCGTTACCACTTCCAGTCCCAGAGTATTACTATTTGGTACTACTCCCGTTATTGCACGTAGGGCTTGGTTTTGAACTTTGTCTAACTTTCCTTTGTTTGTTCTCGCTGCCTTCCGTACACTATAGCTCCGTACTCTAGTTTGCCTAATATAAATGCCTTGTACTGTAGGCCATGAGTAGGCATTTCTGGTGTACTCCCCATCCCTTTCCTTTTAGCATGTTAAGTCTTGTTGTTGTTGTTGAATGTTTTATTTCGTCTTCATGTTCTGGAGGGGGATGGGAGGAGGAGGAGGGGTGGAGGAGAGTTAGAGGCCAAGGGAACTAGAAAGGGTGGAGGGAAGGGTGAGAAGAGGAAGGCGTGGTTTCAACGCCCTGCATAATATTCAAAGAAAGATTTACCAGGGGCGGCAAACCTTAGGGTTTTTACCCCAGTACCAGAGACAATTGCTTGTGACGAGGATTTCTGGGCACCCTTGGATTTTGACCTTAGGAGCATTCTTGCCAGAGTCTCCACTGGAATCCTTTTTCACGTTCACACTTGATTGTGTAGGATGCGTACTCTCTACCAGTAATCGCGCATACGACCTTGTGCATCAGAAAAACGTTAAGGTTGTTCCAATTTCTGGCTACGAACCAGCAAAAGACGCTTTAATTACTACGACTATTTCCTTAGATGATAGGGAGGGTTCCGCCTCATCCAGCCTCCGTTCTTATGTGCCAGACTGGACGGCACACTCACGCCGTCAATTCCAGCTAAGGAAGACAGAACCCGAACAATCGGACGAATTTGGGCCTTATTCACCCGCTCGTCTCAGAGGAAGGCCGGGCCGAAGCAGTGTGTTAGTGAGGATACAGTCCGCAGACTGGGCCATCTCAACTACCACGATCCCATTCTCCCCCCTTGCTGTCAAAAGGACAGTAAACAGGGTCTTTACGAAATCGTAGGAGAGACGGTCAGACCAATGTTTTCACTCCACGAGGTACTGATGGCGTCGTGAAAAAAAAAAAAAAAGAGAAAAGAAAGAGAGAGAAAGAAGAGATGTCTTCCATGGAATGTCGATGATGGCACTCTAAGGGAGACATCCATGCCGATGTCGAGTTTACACCGCTTGCAGTTGGGAGCAGAGAACTTAAACACCGGGCCGCTTGGTGGGGAAGGGGGGGGGGGCTGGGAGTGTAAAGCTGGTAAATCGGTTATCTCATTAAACAACGAATAAGGCGCTGTTTTTTTGTTTGTTTTTTTTAAACCTGATTTCCTGTTCTGAGCAAACATAATGTGTTTCATATCACTTGCCATATAAAGATGATTTTATGTTGTTGTTTTGTTTTGTTTGTTTGTTTGTTTTTATGAGGTGACATATTACAGCAATCCATATGTTATTTCTTTCTAATATCGAAACAACAGATGCTCTAGGCGAACAATTTCTTATCTCTCAACATTCTGAACTTGTCGCCTGCAGAGCAGATACATGACCGCAGACCCATTTAGAGTTAAAGGCTTCTGTGAGACCTGCTTACCTTTTATTCTTGAATCCAGTTCCTTTATTCCAAATATGTTCATCTCAATAGATTGATATTTATGTGTCTTCACGTACAGATAGGTATCCAGGTTTGGACAATCAGTTGAAAATGAGCACTGGACAACTCCTGTCTTGTTTATGGAACCTTTTAATTCAGAATCAGTGTGTTTCAGTGTGCAGACTGTAGGAAAGAAACGAGTGGGAGTGAATGTGTGTGTGTGTGTGTGTGGTGTGTGTGGTGTGTGTGCGTGCGTGTGTGTGTGTGTTTGTGTGTGTGTTAGTGTGTGTGTGTGTGTGTTGGGGTTTAACGGCACATCAGCACGATAACGGCTATGTTGTGCCTAGGTGAGTACATTTAACACGGTAATAATGGACAATATGTTTATGAGTTATAAAAAGATATGGAATTATGTATAAAAAATTGGGCTATCAAAATGTATAACAACACCAAAAGATTGATATATGCAGTTTTACGGCATCAAGTGAGTGTTTGAGTGAGTTAGTGAGTGAGTGAGTGAGTGAGTGAGTGAGTGAGTGAGTGAGTGAGTGAGTGAGTGAGTGAGTGAGT
>JBCAUA010424904.1:0-17847 GCA_038406235.1 Peronia verruculata | reverse complement strand
CACACTGAGTCACTGAGGCCGAGTGGCTAAGAAGCCCAGAATCTAGACTCTAGATCTATTTTTCTTTACAAGTACACGCGAATAAGGTGGTTAAGAATTGTCTAGTTTATCTTATCACTTCCTGGAATCTAGGCACATCATTTAAAACATAAAACAGCACACATCGCCAGTATAAAATCGGTTTCTATTCTTTGTAATCCCCGCTGCGGCTTCACAATGAATGATGAGTCATGTTTGTTTTGACGTGACTTCAAAATGGCGGAAAGCCTACTACCGGGGACAGCCCAAATCGAGCTCTTTTGCGTTTAGACATTAATCCAGTCTTACTTCCTATATCGATGGATTGGGCCCCTTGTCCCCAGTATTTGAACAACACTAGGCACACAGTTTTTCTGTTCCTGTATTAAAGTTATGATTTTTTATCTGTATTGATTAACACTTAATTACAGGAAAGTTATAAAGGAATTATTACCGTTCATAGCCCATATATTAGCACTCTGGGGAAACCCTTCAATGAGTGAATAGTTGTCACATGAAAACGGAAGCTGATTCTCTCTCGCAAAGTAACCTGAAGTGCTTCCCCACATGTCAAAAATTTATGTGAATAATATCTCTATTGGACTTGGATAGTTTTTTTTTTTTTTTTCTAAAGTGGTGTAATCTTAAATGCATGACTGATCCTCGATAGTATAATGTGCATTAAGCCAAAAATTGAAAATGTTCACCGTCTGACTGGTTTCTCCAGAGTGGTATACTGGTACGCATAAATATCATATAATTTTGTTCGCTATATGCTCATAATTATATTATTTCACACGCTTTAAATCATTTGTAGAGAATGTTATCTATGACAAACACAATGGGATTCAAACCTACAGGGACCTGCATCAGGTCTGCATGTTCACATGCAGAGTTAGATCTCAACAACGAATGGCTTTCTTCAGCAGTTTATGTTTGGATCTGTGTAAGGAAACATTTAGCAGATTGTTACAATTGAGACAGAAAGCCAAAGCTGTTTAAGACAATGAGGTGATACCAATATGGTGTTTTCACTTTTGATTTTTGTTTATTTGTTGGCTTGTGCAAGACATAAGTAGTGTTATGGTGTTTTATGTGCTGCAAGTACATTATTACTTAGCATCAGACTGTCTATTACAGTTAGGTTTTGCTTAACAGTAAGAACTGCGATAATAAATAAAATGTCAGCAGTGATACCTTTTCTCATGTTATTTAATTGTTTATCATGGTACAGGCTGATCTCTTCATCATGATCCTTTGAGAAAAAAAAAAAAAGTGTGTAATTTATGAGATCAGTTTTCTGTTTGATACTTTCCATCAGGTAGATTTCTAGAATCTATATGTATTTACTTCACTCATTGCAATCATTGATCTTATATTGCATAACTGTATCTATATATTTATGCCCTAATTTGTGATGAATTATCAGGTCAGTCATTCGATACCGGTTAGCTCACATTGATATTAAGACATGGAAAGATTACATGTATTAACTTTTCGGGGTGGTGATACCAATGTCTGTGATTTGAGATGTTAAGTTTTGATGGTAGCTGCAAATATGACAGGCCAGTTTACACTGCGCTATGTCTATTAGGTATTGCTGTTATATTTGTAACACAAGTAAATGTTTATGTAAGTGTGCACTGATATGAGACTGAGCTATCATTTTAAGATCGTGGCACTGAACATATGAGATTTGTACAAAACTATATCAGCAAAGGCTGCAGATCATCAGATATCTTCAGAAAGAAGTCTGAGTTAAGAGTTAACTATTGTGAAAACTTTTTTTTCCCTTAATTTTATGGAATATCTTGTTGATATTTTACATGCATTATGTACATGTAGTTTGTTTCAGTTGTCTATTGCATTATTATTTCCCCATTGAACACATTACATGCACAGCATCTAGCAAAATTGTTAGGCAATTTTTTATTTTTTGCAGGGCAAGCATTAGTTTTAAAAAATTCTTTTCTTCCTGCTGGCCAAATTTTAATTTTTTTGTTTGTTCTGTTGCTGAACTTATCTATATGATACATTTATGGATCTTGCTATAATCTATGTTCTGTCAACCAGTTTATTGTATACATCATTGCAGTTGTTGATTTTGATAGAATTGCAGTCTTTACATGAAGAACTTAGTATGCACAATATTGCTGTACCAACATTTTCTTGTCATAAAGATATAAGTATCAAAGTATGTAATAAACTACATACCACAGTCCATAGCTTTTCAGCCATATTGTTTTCATAGTTGTGATTGTTGGATGCATTTGGGTGTATGTATGTCTGTATGACTATGAAATGAAGATACAATGCATTATGTTACTTTTCCATCAAGGAGAAATAATGTGATTTCTAGAAAGAACCTGATGATGCTGTTGTTAGCAAATAAGAAACATTTTCAGTTGCAGAAACATATCTGGTCACTGTGTTGGACAAGCTGACTGATTTTAAATTTTCTTTCTTCAAAGCTATGCTCTTCAAAGCTATGCTTAGGTTGACAGAGGCAATCAAAAAGCAAAAGATAATCAAATGAAATATTAAGTCTTGAAATTTTAATATGAGAAAAGTTGAACACACATGAAACAACAAAACAGTAAAAGCATCAGATAGAACGTTCATCGCTATCCATTCAGATCCATTTCCATATCTAAACATTTTCACAGACACTGGGAGGAAAAAAATAGACAAGTGCATGAGAGGAAACCATTCATGCTTATAGAAAAGAAATCACTCAGCCAATGATTGACTTATTTCTCACTACGTACTACAACAATTTGACTATCAAAATTTATCTTTAAATATTTTGTGATACACATGATACTATACATTAACTTGCAACAGGAGTGCATCAAAGGAATACATGTATTCAGTTCAACATCAGACCAAGTGATCAACTAGTCAAATAAAGTTTACATCACCTACTTATACATTCTGCACATTGATGTTCCAAAGACACTGACAATGAAAAGATGAAGAAAAAAAAAAAAAAGGGATGGAGGAGGGAGGAGGTGATGGTGCATCAGAATATGAATGGGGGAAAAAAAAAAAAAAGGGAAAAAAATATGTGAGCATGATTTCACTCTGCTTGGGGATGAGTTTTGTTCATTTATTATAAATAAACATAATATGAAAAAAGAAAAAAATATATGTATGCAAGTTCGAGAACCTTCTCAAGATGAAAGCTTCAATTTCTATATGATGGGTGATTAACACAATAACCAGTGATGGGAACTTAGATTAATCAGTTCAAATTTTTGGCTGCTCTCTGAACCAGTCCACATAAAAATTAAGTACAAAGACATATCAATATAAATGTAAATAAAGGATGATTTAAATAAATAGCTTGACAATTGCAATTCCATTGAACTGCATCCTCTCAAAAAATCCACAACTGTGTCTCATGTAATTATTTAAATATTGGATGACACCCTTCACAAACACTTACACATGAATTCCTGTCACTTTCAAAGAAATAAAATTGAACATTTCTTCAAGAACTGATAAAAGCCAAGAGGACAGTACATGTAGGTGGTTTTCAAAAGATGTTTACAGGATATGAAACTTCAAAAACAAAATCTCTTGCATTCTGATATTTTGCTCTTGGTTACTCTGCAGGTTTCATCGTTAGATGTGTCAAGGAGCTAATCTGCTCAAGAAGTTCAGGCACTATGCTTTGCATTTGAATGATTTTCTGACTAATTCAAAAATCAGATATAAAATACTCTATTTGTAGACTGCTGCTAGCTAGTTGGGCATAAACTATCATACTGCACGCTCAAAGTTAATTTAACCGCTAGATTAGATTTTAACTTCATGACAAAGGGAAGTTTCAATCTTTGTATGACAGCTGCTTAACAATAAAAAAACAAAGGTCCTTTCTGATAACTGAATTAGTCAGTGATTGAAATAATGGAAATCAGTATTTTTATTGGTTATGTTTGTAAACTTTCTCATGGTCACATCAGGAGAAAAAAAAAAAGGGTATAGTACAGTTTATGTAAGCCTTTCAACCTCGGCAGGGTGATTCTCTCTCTATGATTTACGAGCTGACAAAGAAAACTGTTCATGACTGAAATTTGCACACAGCTCACATACATGAAATAAATTTGCATGGCTTTTCACATGAATAAAAATTTGGTGTTGCAAAAGTACACACAAAGGGAGAGGCAAAGAAGTTCATGTAGATCTGCATGTTATGGGAGGGAGGAGAGCAACAGGAAATATCTGTAATGAAAAAAATCACTGTCATACAGATGAAACTAAGGAGAAGACAGACAGATGTTCAGTTTGAAATATATTCAAAGTTATAGTCCACAAGTTTAGTTTGCAACTTTAATTGCCCCGTTGAAAATGATAAGAAAGAGCAGTCGTTTTGTTCAAAGTAATTATTTGAATCAATAGCTCGGCAAACAAAAAAAGGCATAGATGTCTTTAAATAAATAGTGTTCTCTCCTATGTGAAAAGTGGACATAGATGTACAGTATGTAGTTTTCTCTCTTGGTTTTCAAATACAAAAGCTCTCTAACAGCAAATCAGAAGATTAAGCTCACTCAGCTAGCGAGGTATTTCCAGGTTGGTTACAGGACCGAGGATTGTGGCTCACATGGGAGTTCGTTTACAATGTGTGGACATTATCTCAATGTCCATCATAATTCATTCGTCAAGAGCTGCCGGTCATGTGCAGAGCATGTACACAAAGCAGCATGCAAGCAACAATCATTCAGGTGACCAACCTCAAAATATTTCATAAATTAAATATGCCCTGTGTTTTTCATTTCTTGGCTCATTTCATAATGCCTAAATGCATAATCACTCTCTATTACTCAAAGATATCTAGGATGGGCATATGCATGAATGGGTTTGCTAGTTATTGATAATCATGCTCATAAGAAACAAATACATGTACAAGATAGGTAGCAATCACACAGGAGGCTGTCTTGAAAAATAAAACATCTTAAAGAGGATAACAATAGTGGAAAACGGTCATTAATTTGTGAACTAGCAATGGTCTCTGGGACATGTGGAAATGGGGGCAGTCAAGTAAAAAAAAAAACCAGCTGATTTTTTGTCCTTTCTGGCAGACACAACACATCAGGGTAAGTGGGTACTGAGTAATCTAAACAGATGTCAATAATTTAATGATATCAAAATCAGTGACTGCGGAAAGGTGATGTGCACAGAACTGGAGAACAGAGAAAAGATTAGGATTGCCATATAACATAAGAAAGAAGAGACAGCTATCTATATCAAAATGTAAATATAAAAAAATTCATTCAAACATGGATCTTCAGTTGCATGATCTTCCAGCTCCATCACTCAAAAAACAGATCTGGTCACACATTTTCTCCACATGCAGGGTACTAAAAAAAATTTGAATAATATATTAAGTAAGAGAATGTGGAAACTACGCATTAATGGAATGAAATTATTGAGCCATTCCTTGAAACTGTTAGCCCAACGCAGAACAGATAAATCTCTTACATCAAAACAGCAAACTGTATAAGAACTACAAATAGGGATATTTATATTACACAGTGTAATTAAAGAGTGTATAGTGAACAATAAAAAAATATTCATCTGTTACAGTGCAAGATAGTGCTACTCTTTACATCACAGACTGGGAGTCACCGTAAATTACAGGAAATTGCTGAAATGATGCATGTTTCGTGCAAGTATTACTTGGGCTAATTAAGTGATTTTAAAAAAATTTTCCAGTGAGCCAAAAGAATTTAAAAAAAAATAAATAAATAAAAAGAAAAAAAAAAATTGGAGTCAGTAGGATGGAGTGGGAGGATATGAGGGACTTGATGGGATTGATGTGTCTGGGAGGTGAAGGGTCAAATGTCCACTGTTATCATATCAACTTGCCATGACACTCTCACTGCTAAAGATGTTTGAATGGCATGAATCTAGTTTTACTCATAAAGAATGGATAAACATTTTAAGTGTTAGCCGATGCTGAAAGCAAATATTAAATTCGTTCATTATAGTGGAGCAGGAGTTTGAGACTGATGACTACAGAATAGAATTCTGAACACTGATTTTATCTCCTTGAATTATGGGTGCCAATAATGGTGAGAAAAAAAAAAAGTTTCATTGGCATTCATTTCTATGCTGTTCCGCTAAAAAAAAATAGTATGTGAGATAAATTTTGAAAAAGATCCTTAGCTAACTCTTGAACAAATGACCCTTTCATTTATGAGAGAAATGTTTTTCAGTTTTTATTATTCCTTAAAGGGGTAGTGCAACGTCACAGACAACCTATGTTGTAAAATAATAAACTTCTAGAAGCCAAAACCATGTTACTGGTGTTATTTTTGCGAAAAGTCGCTGTTAATGTGTTTATTTTACAAAATAAGACAGCTTGCGGTTCTGTGCTTCTTTTCGCCACCTCTTTACTCCATCAATGTGTGACGTCATTACCTTCCACGGATCTATGGGGTGTCTATTGTGCCGTGCATTCTTATTGTGGCGATAATTTCAAACTGAGACGATAAACCTCAAGTTCAAGTGACACTGTGAGAAATATCACAGCGCAACGAGGAGCCCCTAAAAACGCCCGACCGAGAGTTCTCAGCCAAATACACCATTGTTTACATACTGAATAGGTCCACTAAAGTCTCCCATTAGTCTGCCTTCCGGAAACCACTGACGTCACCCCCGGGTTTACGGTCAAATACGGAGAGAAAACGGTCCGATCGATCTCGTCTCTATATCTGTTAAAATCTCAAATTTAGGAAGCCATCGGCTTCTAATTTATGTGTCAGTGGGTTTACAATAACCGTAGCATTTCATTTGAGGCAAAAACAAAAAGAAATTTCTTACCACAAAATGATGCTGCACTACCGCTTTACAAAAGAAGTAAAACGGTTCTCAAAGATAAGGCATTGTGAGAGAGCAGATATTGAAAATGTCTGTTCCATTTTGAAAAACCTGAAGTAAAGTTTTGGAACAGGAGCGAAGGTTCTTCTGGCTCTTTAGAGCCCAGGTCCATTGAATTATGTTCCAGTCGTGTTCCTCTTATTAAGAAAAGTTCAGAGAATTTCCTGCCAGTCATTAGTACAGTTACTAGGTCGGTATCCTATAGCAGCCTGTACGCCCGTGCACTTCATAGCTTTGGTCTCAGTCTTTTTCTGGAAGTCTCCTCGCTTTAGATACTGAAGGATTTCCGCTCTCTCTCTCTCATGTCTGGCTGCTCCCTATCATAAATCGTTTAGTCCAGCGCTAGAAGAGCTCTGAGATGGCGGGTCGCGACACAGTCTAATCTTCTATCGATCTGGGTCATCCTGGTCAAGAGCAAGGCCACAGAATATTCAGTACTTTTCCATTTAAGGTCGTTACTCTCTTACCCCTCTCCCTCCTCAGCCCTCCATATACATACAGACTCACAGACACACACACACACACACACAGACACACACACACACAGACACACACACACACACACACACACACACACACACATATCCATCTGCTCATTGGAAGGTCAAGGCAAAGGCTAACACTGTTCATGTGGTTTTGCCTGAGCCTTCACTGTGTTTAATATCCTGGCCTCTCTATCTGGCCTCATACCTCACTGAGCACTGACATCGACATCCAACACATCATTAGCACCTGGACCTCTCACCTGTTGTAGGTAGAACTTGCACGTTTCTGAAGCTGGCACTAGGCATTGAGCTCTGAAGAGTCGCTCATTCCAGCCTTCCTTCTTAGTTCTGTGGCCCAGTCTTTAGGATGAGTAATTCTTTCCAAACTAGGAAAGGCCTTTGTTGCATATCCAGCCTCTAACCCAGACAACTAAAGATCTTGCTTTCCCTTTTGCTGAAGTAAAATCTGAAGGTCTATGGATTTTTTTTTTAAAGCCTTTCAATCCTGAGTTAGTAGGAATATCTCGGCTTTATTTTGGTAGCTGCCTGATTTTAGGTGAGAATTTTTGAGGGTAGAAATTTGAAATTTGGTAATTTTGCCGGGAGAGAGGCACGCAGCCTACGCGGTCATCAATTTTAAATTGCCAAGGGTTCTTTAACGTGCGTAACTTACATATGGAACCTCTGAAATGTATTCGCCCTTATCCGAGAAGGCTAGACGTCGGGCCTTGCTACCCAGAGGAAGCCAGGGGACCGTGAATCACTAAAAAATGTGGGCTTTTGATCTTCGTGTCCCTCCATCCCCCGATGCAGAACCCGTGAGTTGATCCCGGCCTCACCGCCGTGAGTTGTTTTCGCCATGAGCTGACGCCGAGCCTAAGAGTCACGGCGCCCTCCCCCCCCCAACTCCGGTCTTGCAGACCTCTTTTTATACCGAACTCTGGCGGTCCGATATGTACCAAGAACATACTGTTCAGGGAAGGAAGATCTAAACAGATACGTTAAGTGTATCCGAGCTGGCTCCTCTCGTTCAACCAGGCCGAGGTAACAGGTGTTCCCTGGCGAACTCACCCCACAGGTGCGAGGATAAAATGTACGAACCTGCTAATAATCAGCGGTCGAGAGGTATGGAGGGTGAGAGGGCCGGGAGAAAAAGGAGGGGTTAGAAGGTTATGCTTTCTCAGGTATTTAGTAATTTTTGTGTGCGTGTATATGTCCGTGTATTTTGGTTTGATGGAATGCTGACTTTATAAGAAATACCCTCTGGTTTAAATGTCTGTCTCTCTCCGATTCACGATGATGGTCATCATCATCATCATTTTGCAGAACTTTTTTTTTTTAAAGAACACATAGACTGTCAGTCGGTGTTGAAAGTTTTAATAACAAGACCACAGAATGAACAAAGCAATTTAAATGGATAAACATGCAAATGAATTAAATTAAAACGGTAAAATAGACAAAAAAATAAATAATTAATTTATAAATAAATAAATAGGTTTATAAAGAAGACGAGGTCATCATCATCAGCAGCTACAACAACAACAACAACAACAACAAACAAAAACAATAACGACGACGACGACGACGACAACAACAACGACCATATAACAAACAAGGAGATCACAATAAGAGCATCAACAACAATATCCATAGTGACGAATAATAATAACGGTAACAATCGTTAACAACAACAACAACAACAACAACAACAACAACAACAACAACAACAACAACAACACAACAACAACGACAACAACAACAGTAACAACAACGACAAATATTATTAACTTAATAACAGCTGGGGTAGCAAGTCCTTCATGAATTCCTCAAGTATGACAAATCCGAGAAGACAGGTGTTTTCTCACCAGGTGTCATTACGTCACCGCTCCGAGTAGACAATTACGCTAAGACTATTTAGGACATCCCCCAATGCCCAGTTGTCAACAGAACCGCTACTAACAGTCTGTCATGGGTTAGTTGCTGTGCCGATAATGATGATGTTGATAATAATGTTATAATGATGATGACGAGGACCGCTATAGAAGTGGTAATGATGATAATTAGCGAATAGGCGCCTGTGTGATTAGTGACCCGGACAACCAGGGCTCTTTGTTCTGTCTCTTTGTACATACATGTAAGCTTTGTTATATTTCATTCAATTTGTGTGTTCACTGTTCTTATAGACGGATGTCTGTGGACAGCAGTAAACAAATGTGTAATGCATGGACAGTAAAAGATGATAAAATATGGAGAAAAGCTTCTTGCTTGCTTGGGATACGAATATCCTCTCCTCGTGTCCCCCCCCCCCCCACGTCATTTTGGATGCGTTAACACTGTCACTGTCAGAAAAATAATGGCATTTGTTTTTTATAGTCCCTTTGAAGTTTTGGATTTAGTAATTCCAAACTTTGCCCACTTTTAGGACAAGAATCTCAGTAACAGCGATAATATTTGATCTTGAACGACTTGGGGGAGTCGATGATTTTAACGCAAGAGAAACGAAACGACGGTTTGAATACATCAGGCTTTTGGCGCTGAAAGAGTTAAGCATCAGCATTTTCTGTGCACGCATTCAGGATAGATGTCGTCGTGATTAAATATTGGGAGCAGTTATAGAAACAAATATTTGCTGAAGAAAAGTAAATAAATAATTACATAGAAATGAGAAAAATACAACTCTTGTTTGCAGCTATCATCGGAATGTAAGTGGATAAAAAAATAAAAAAAATTAGAGCAAGAGGTCTGTCTTCCCACGAGCATGCGTGTTATCGTTATATAAATATGAATTGGCTCAAGAATAGAAAGTGCTGGATTACGCAGTTTATGGTGATCCGTTTCAACATGTTTATGTTATGACATTCACAAACAGGAAATTATAACGTAGCAATGAAGGTATAATGAAGGTGAGACAGATTTAACTCTTTAAGCTCCAGCGCCTGGTTATCTCATATATAACGAGAGTGCAGTATACTGATCTTAAATGCAATATACATAATTATCTTCTAAAGCAGCCCTTCTAAATGCTCCGAGCGTAAGGGTATGTGCATAATACACTGTATATCAAATCTAGGTCATTCATAAGTACCAGGTGTGACCTCATTTCGCCCCTCATTTTCATACATCCACTCATGTGTCATCAGGGGAAGCCATGTCACGTCGACCTTGGAGGTGACAACAAAGAGAGGTGTGGGAAACGTCCTGAGTAGGTCACAGGTCACACCCACTGAAACTTCTCCCATGTGGGCTACGGAGATTGCCATAAAACAGACGTACATTTATTTTCATTTTAATTCATGTTTCACTACATTCAGTATCCGCAGTACGCTTGGCGTGACGGCGCTGATACGTCGTTAAATTTCAACACAAACAATTACTTTCAGAATTGTAGTACTTTTATTGCATTCAGTGTTGTCATTAATGAAGTAGGAATTTACTGATGCCGACACAGTCTAGCTATTGCTGCAGGCGTAGCTCTAGCAGTAACATTCAGCACTAGAGCAGGCGCAGGACAAATTTAATACCAGTAGAAACCAGCAAGGTTTCTTGCATTAAGGCAACATTAAGGCAACAGGACTACATCATTAATAGCGACATCATCATCATTAACGACAACAGTAACAGGAACAACAACAATAATAACAAAGATATTAAGAGGAAGAGCAAGGCGATAAGGAAAAGAAGAAACAAAAGCGAAAAAAGAACACGAAGAAGAATAAGAAAAAGAAAAAGAAGAGGAAAAAAAAAGAAGAAAAGAAGGGGGAAAAAAAGGAAGAAAAACGAAGGAGAAGAATAGAAGAAAGAGAACGGCAGCAACGAAAGTAACAAAAATTAAAACAGCAGTAACAACAACAACAACAACAATAACACAACAACAACAACAACAGCAGCAAGAATAAAACAGCAACAACAACAACAACAATAACAACAGCAAGAGGAAAACAACAACAACAACAACATCTGCAGCAGCAACCAGAACAGGACTGGCACAAACCAAAGCTTGCACAACCAAGTGCCCCAAGAACAAAGCCTCCACTTGAGTCGGTGTAAGTCATTATAGAAAATGCCGGGAGAGAAGATGAAAGCAAAGCGAGTCAGGTCAATGCAGCTCCCGGACAGAAGCCTCCGTTGACAGCTGAATGTCAGTGACAATGGCAGTTTGTCTGAATGTCTTGTCAACTCTGCCATTATCTCATCATCTCCGCACGTATGAACACAGACTCACCGACTCACTGACTCACTCTGCCCGGGTAAATGCACTCGTACAAGGCTCCTTCGTTGTGAACCGACAGACAGAAACTAAACAAAAAGTGGCTGTTCTTTTTTCCCGTGCAAACGTTTGCTGTCTTATCTTTAAGCTCACGAGCACACCTTGACAAAGATGTTTTATATGCACGAACAAAAATTGCTGAAAATGCTCTTAAAACCAATCCTTGCAAAAACATTGAGCATACATGTGAAAGGAATCGTGAGGGCAAGTGGTAGATTTTTCGTGATGGCATGACAGATATGAAGCTCGCAGCACAGAGAGACTGATTGTTACCGTTTCAAAAGTTGAACTTAAGGATAAACAAGCAAATATTCGAGGAAAAAAAATAGAGTAAAGGAAGAAAGGCAATTGCGAAAAATTAAGGAAAAACCCTTGTGGGTAATTTTTTGTCACATTTGAAACATGGCCCAGTCTATTTACACGACTAGTCTCAGTACGTTACTCACGATAACGGAAAACTCACGAGCGCTGTCCCATGTGTCAGTAAACAAAGAAAATCCTCTCCCTTGCACGCCAGTTTTTGTTTTCCTAATGATTAAAATGAACTAGACCAACCTGGCTGTCTTAACCTGCTGGGACCCTCGACCAGCGCAAGTCCACCCTAACGCTAACATGTAGGTTTGACGAGCGGGTGACGAGTGTTCAAGATAGACGCAGTCGCGTAAATAGACACTTCTTTAAAAACTTAGCATCCAGATTGCAGATTTGGCATTAACGGTTTAATAGCTTTTATGATGCAGTCCACTCCTACAATGACTGAGTCAGTTCCTGCTGAAAATTTTCATTTTAAATTTTTTGTATCATAGCATCCACATCCTTATGTCAAGAAAGACTTCAGAATAGAAGAAGTGACGATGTTTTCTTGTTTTTTATTTTCCGTGAATGAAAATGCTAACCCTAATTTTGGCCTTTATTTTGCTTGCCTGCATCTTGTAAATAATAGAAAAAATGGCCAACAGTATGAGGTTCTCGGAAATTTTCTCTTGAGAACGGGCGTCTTTGCTTACTGGAGAAACGATTTTAGACTTCAAGTTTTTTTCCCCTTTGAAACGTGTAATGTAAACACGAAGCCTCTTGTCGTCATCCTTATCTGACAAGACGACGTCGAGTTTCCCCACCCGAGAAAGCTCGGAGATTGCTCAAACAGTATAACAAGAAACTCGTCCGAATCCCAGCAAGTTTCCCATCTCTCCAGTAAAAGATTTGATCCCAACACTTTCATCAAGAGGCAGGCGCTTTACTAGTTGACTATTTCATCTGCTGTATTGTGAAGTTAACACGTGCAAAGTAAGCAATGATTGACTTCGGTTATGGCCTTTCAACCTTCTAGCTGGTGGTTATCTCGGCCTAAAGTAAGCCATCACAAAGCAGTCAAACAGAAAGGCAAAGAGAGTGAAATTAAATGAACAAGTTTCAGGAATAATTATGTTTACACACTAGCACGAACGTATTTTAATAAAAGACAGTTTTCCTCAAAAAACGTTGTTTCGAAGAAAATAAATTATTTATTTTTTAATCTGTCTTTTATCATAATTATAAGTATTTGAACACAATACAGTTTTTTTTTTTTTTGAAAATGGAAAGATACGATATCTGTCTTTCAATGGCTGTGAATATGGTTATGGTTTTTATAAGCTTTTCAACCTCCTGTAGTGGTGGTTATCTCAGCTGTCCACAACCGTGGTCAAAAAATAACATAACACTCTTGTGTAACACTCTTGTGTTATGCGATTGTGTTTTTACTGTCTATGATACTCCTTTCTCTAATAAGTTTATATATTGAGTTAAGGATCTTTTTCATTTTGATTATTATTATTATTGTTATTATTATTATTATTTTGTACATAGATTTCTGCTTGGCTCTGTTCCACACGACAATTTCATAGATTATTTATTTCTGTTTTCTGCATTTCAAGCTAATTGTCTTTGCCTGAGTTGACCAGCTTTTGACGCAGACGTATGGTTATGGTTTTTATAAGCTTTTCAACCTCCTGTAGTGGTGGTTATCTCAGCTGTCCACAACTGTACCCAAAAAATAACACAACACTTTTGTGTTTAGTGATCACTAAATGTGATTAGACGGAGACGTAAGCCACTCATGTTACAAAATACTTTGTAACAAATCAGTTCGTGTTCAGGTGTAATCGTGTAATACTACTTATAATTTGTCATTTGTTAAAAGAAGAAGAAGAAGAAGAAGACGAAGAAGAAGAAAAGATTTATTTATGCAAAATGGATGTTAAATTGAAATCCTTTTCACGACCCTTTTTTTTTCTAAAGATTGATCTGTGATCAGATAGATGTTTATGTTTAAAGGGACCGTTCAAATTATAAAGTTTCCTAGTTGTCCCCCTCCCGTCCTTTGCCCGATGGATTTGTGAAATACTAACTCTTCCTGGTTCACTTTTTATTTTGGAGTGATATGTGAAACGATATCCTAAAGTAAGTGATTTATTTCGATGGGTGGATGAAATGATACAGTTTTACCATTGATTGTTCTCGGTATATTATATGAAACGATGCACTGATTGCCTTTGTTCATTACGTTGTCCATATGAATGAATACTTATCTATGAAATATTCAGATTGTTTGTAGCGATACCTTCTCACGAAGTAATTATCGCAATAGCGGATCGTTTCGCAGATTATCTGATCCTCCCAAAAGAAGGACTCGTGTAAAGGGAGATCACTTTTGACAGCTCTATTACTTCCCTTTGCCTGACGAAAGAAGTCATTCGAAAGACTGATCACCAAGAGTTGGATAAAATTATAGCAATAGGAAAAACATATTTTCTTTAAACCATTAAAAAATATATATAAACAAATCATGGTGTAAGTTTCAAGGAAGGGGCCCAAAATTGTGTTTAATATTGTTTGTTTAATCCCTCTTTTGTTTAGTAAAGGGAAATAATAGGATTAAGCACAGCCATCTCCTATTGATTTGTCTTTGTAATCATTTCCAAGAACTGTGCTGTTTGATCTACCAAGCTGTATATTATTGCTATCTGTACTGACTTCCACTAGGTCCTAAGAGAGATGAGATATCCCAGTGTGGAGACAATGCCTTCAAATAACGATGGCCATTGGAGACGTAGATGCGGTGACTCCAGCAGGATCAATGGACTAGATATGCTCACACAGCGGTTGACGTAAATCTGCACAAGGCCGGCAGAAAAAAACATCAATGCCTTAGTGTGAATAACAATCAATAATGTACTACCTACTCAATAAATAAATGCTTGCCAGACTTTCTGGCGAAATGTAAGCTTAGTTGTTGATGTTTGTCTGCCTGTGTCTGTCTGCCTGCATTTCTGTCTATCTGCCTGCCTGTCTCCCTGCTAGTCTCCGTGTCTGTCTGTCTCTCTGCGTACCTGTCTGTCTGCCTGCTTACCTGTCTGTCTGTCTGTCTGTCTCCCTGCTTACCTGTCTGTCTCCCTGCTTACCTGTCTGTCTGCCTGCTTACCAGTCTGTCTGTCTGCTTATCTGTCTGTCTGCCTGCTTACCTGTCTGTCTGCCTGCTTACCTGTCTGTCTGTCTGTCTGCCTGCTTACCTGTCTGTCTGTCTGTTCCCCTGCTTACCTGTCTGTTTGTGTGCCTGTCTCTTTGCCTGTGTATTTATCTGCCTATCTGCCTGTCTGTCTGAATGAAAAAACACCACCACCATAATCTGATATCTATTGGAAAGTTCAATTGAAAAATATAGATTCAAATCTATACAGCCAGACATAATGTTCAAAGCATTTACCACCTGCGTCTTGGCGTACACTGTTATACCCGCCCTTTATCCAACGTCAAGTCAATGTTGTAATGTATTCAGTTATACCATTGTAGGCAATAGTGTCACCGTCCATTTAAAGATGGGTTGTGATACTATAATATACATGTCAATGGTATTCCATTCAAATGCCGAGAAACGGTGCAGTATTTAGCATCTTGTCATGTCATGTCATCATGACTGTGGGATATCCCTTGAGAAATGTCAAAGATGCCTCAGTTCTTTCACAGGCCAAAAAGTCAATCCTATAGCAGGAAGCAAGTAATGTCATCAACATGCTGTGTCAAATCATGTCATCACCACTTTGTCGTTGTCATGACAAAATGTCAGTTATTTTCCTGCCCTGCTCTCATGCTCACTATTTATATGTCATCTCCATATGTCATGGCCCTTGTCAAATTTTCCTCACTTATGTTCCTGATTCAACTTCATTATGACTTTATACTCTTAAAATCGCCTGAGTCTAAAAGAATTGAAAAACTAACTCTGAACACTCGAAATTACACACGATGACATCAATCAAAAGAAACAGATCGGATGCAATAAATTAATGGCGTTCCTAAATTGCTAAGATTAAGATATGACTATAGCTTTCAGCCTCATTGGGATGGTTATCTTAGTTCTTAAAATATGAAGCATATTAATATCTAAGTCTTTGAAATAGCTCTGTTACTAATCATTCAAAAGAAAGAGATTAAGAGAATATCTTAATGGTATTCCTGAGAGGTTTGAACTTTATTTTAAGGGCGAGATCTGAACGTTTAAATTATATCCTATAAGTTGCTTGCTTGAAAAAACAAAATTAAAAAAAAAAAAAGAAAAAATTAAAAAGCAAAAAAGATAATAAAAATTTGATGCAGTAAATGACAAAGAAAATCAGACCAACTGTTGAGATTTTATTCCAATATGTAAATAGGAAAGTTAACTAAGACCTGTGTGTGTGTGTATGTGATGTGTGTGTATGTGTGTGTGTGTGTGTTGCGAATAATTGCTGATAAAGTTGCTGTTTATGATTGTTGTTATTGCTGTTGATGATGCTATTTTTGTTGTTGTTGTTGTTGTTATTGTTTCCAAGCTACGTGTCCTATCTTAGACAAGCCAAGCACCTGCATGGACGGTATGGGTTGTGCAGTAAATCTTTATTAAGACCAGAGTCCAACGTTCATAAAACAGTTCCTCACGACAGACAGACCTTAAACACCAGTGTCTGTGTTTGGCACACCTGCAGTAGTAGATATGATATTCACTCAGCTAGGCCCATCATGAATTTACTTTATAGACAGCAGCTTATGAAGTTTGCTCTTGTCTATTGTTATTTTTATTTTTCTATTATGAATATCTTACTTTATTGTTTTCTCACTCTATTTCTTTCTCCCTCTCTTTCTTCCATTCTCTTTATCTATTCTTACTCTTTTCTTTCTTTAAGACTTTCTTTTCTTCGGTCTATTTTCTTAACTATTTTTTTTTTTCATTCTTAGAATGATTTCTTTCCCTCTTTATTATTAATTTATTTATTTTCACACTTTTTTTTTTTTTTTTTGGCGCCGTCTATTTGGGCCAGGTGGCCCAGCTAGACTCCAGAGTCTATTTGGATCTATTTTTGCGCCTCTTTCTCTCTGTCCGTGCGTAAAAAAAGTTATTTTATCCAGTTAGTTATGTAACGTGTTGGGAGGGGAGGCTACCCCACCCCCCCCCCCCACCCCCACGTCGAACAGACGTTCCCATGTGCGAGCCAATACAAATTTGTTTCGCCTTTACTTTGTGGTGCAACATTTTTATTTCCCTATGCTTCCTCATTGCAATATTAGGCCCAGATAGACACTCAGTTTTATTTTTGTTCATTCACTTATTGACTGAATTAGTTATTTACATATTAATTTATTTTTGTATTTATTTTAATTATATGTTTAATACTTTTTTTGTCTACTGAACATCTGAATATAAAACACAAAGATACTAGTATGTCCTAGTTTTCTCTTCAGTATTTGTGATCTCCATTGTATCATTCACATTTGTCAGATATTTTCACACATATTGTATGTTGCTCATTAATGACATTCGAGAAGACTTCTCTTTCTAATTAATAGAAATATTACTCCAGAAGTCATATTTACGAACTAACTAAGATTTGTAAAGAATCTCATTTCTTCCATCACGATATATTTGAAATTCTGGAGCAGTGCTGATCTGGTCTACTTTGATCTGATAACATTCTTCACAATTAAATTTCTGTCTTGTGTGCATGGACGTATATTACATGTATTTCCTCTGTTTAAACAACAGCAAAACAGACATTTCACTTGAAATCAAGCACTGTCGTGTCTTACCTAATGTGATCTTTAAAAGATAGATAGATAGATAGATAGATAGATAGATAGATAGATAGATAGATAGATAGATAGATAGATAGATAGATA
>JBCAUA010424793.1:0-17849 GCA_038406235.1 Peronia verruculata | reverse complement strand
CTATCTATCTATCTATCTATCTATCTATCTATCTATCTATCTATCTATCTATCTATCTACCTATCTACCTACCTACCGCCCCACCAGTCTGTCTGTTTATCTTTCTCGTATATCTGTCTGTCTGCCAGTCTATCTCACTATTTTATGTCATAAGTGTGTTGAAATGAAGCAGAAGAGAGTCATGATGAAACAAATTATTTTATTTGTTTGTCTCGAGATACAAGGATATTGCAGGATGAATGAAGAGCATGCAGGAGAAACTATTAATTGACGGTTCCCAATGGAATCCATTCTCGGAAGTTTACAGTTGTGGTAGGCTTATTAATTTCGTGTAAATAAGAAGAGAATTGAATTCAAATTTGTAAAGAAAGCCATCTCTGTATGTTAAGAAAAGTTATTTATGAGCCTTTGTGTATTCATAATAATTTGATAAACCGTAATAAACGTAATGGGAGGAAATGTTTTTTTTTTTTTTTTTGTCACAAACTGCATTTTCACTTTTCTTTTCCATTACACTAGACCTAAATGAAATCAGCAATTTGATTGTTTTGTGCAAGTCTTTATGGTAATATTGTAATACGTTCAACTGTTGTGCTAAACCAGAAACAAAATCGGACAAAATACAATCGAAACTGAAAGTGACACCACTCTGACTCATGTGGTACTTTTTTTAATCTTTTAAAGGCGGTCGGGAAACACAAAATTAGAACCAGGCCTAGGCCTATGATAGATCTACCGAAGGCTTGTTTCGAAATCAGACTAGGCTTTGGCTATCTTGTGGAGCGCAAGAGTTCCCTTATTGACAAAGTTACAGGACAATCCCCTGTGTTGTTCAGGAAGTCATCTCTCAGAGAACCACTTCGCCTGGCTAAATAGCCTAAAAGAAGACCGCTTCCGATGACATCAGTGCTGTAGTAATTAACACTCGGCAAGTGGTAAGCAATTTATTATTTTTAAATATGTTTAGAATGACCGTCGTTATTTATCATCAGGACAGTTCACGATTTAGATTCAGATATTTTAGATCCAGACTCTTTGACCAGACAGGATCTAGAATCTAGATCTAGATCTGGAATCTTTCAGGATCTGCCTAGAGAATATAGTCTAGACCTTTCGTAGAATTAGAGATAGATCTATTTAATTGTCCATTTTATCTTCTCCCCGTCTTCACATTTGAAGGTGACACAAAGATGACTGGTAGTCTTCAAGTTAGGTAGAATTCTGGAACATTTTAAAAGCAAAAGAAAATGATATCATGAAAGAGGCAGACTCCACACAGACTAAGGCCATTAGATTAGTCCTGTGGAACTAGAAATAGATCTAGATCTAGAGTCCAGATCTAATTCCAGTGATAATTTGATATTTTTACATTTTCAACAACTCAAATTATTGATCCGATTCAACCGTCATTGATCTAATACAAAATATCAAAACATATTACTGCTGCTTTTATAGATCTAGATTTAGATCTAGATGAGATTTATGTAGAGTGATTTCTACTAGAGAACCTGCGGTTTAAGACTTTTGAGAGCCCAGTTGGCCCAAGAACCCATAACTTGTGAAGAACCCGCTCCCAAATAAAAAACTGCCTAAGAGCCCGGTATTGGAGCTGGACATATTAATACTCCTGGTGTAATTTCATGCATGCCAGACTCCACTTGCGAGAGATGCACAACATTAGACATGCTATGAAATGGGGTTAGGGTACAGGATACAGGGAGATGAGGAGAGTAATGATATAGGGGATGTGTGACTGCATAATAGTTCCACATGTGGACTAGTCCATAGCCAGAAATTTCCTTGTTTGCCAACACAGGGTGCAGCATAATAGGGATTAGCTTCCTTGACTGGTCAGTTGTTTTCCTACTTCAGACCATTTGACATTTTAAGCACTTGAGTCATTCGTGCGATTATTCATGGAATAACGTAGTTTATTTTCATTCAACAATGTTGCTGTCACATGGAAACTCATTTGTTATGTTTGAGAGAAGCTGGGGATAATTGATGAGATTATAAACCAAAGGTGGTCAGGAACCATTAGCTCTAATTATAAACATTAACCCGTAATGGAAAACATCTTTATTCCATAGATAAATTTTTAACTACAGTTGCAGTCAACTAACTGTAGCAGATAAGATCTTGAGCAGATCAGTATTCGCCAGAGAACTCATCCATCTAAGAGCCTGCTTTTTGTGTCCGTCCCCCTGTGAACAGGCTCTTATTGTTAGTTTGTTCTTTTTACATCTAAAATTAGTACCCAATATTTCTAAATACCTGAAATATTATCTGCTAAGAGATAATGAGTATAAGTTTTTAAATGAGTTTTACATTTTTTTATTTTGGTAAGCTTATGAGGTATATTCTGGGCCAGTTGGGAAATTGCTTATTATTATCTATAGAGTAAAATCACAATAACAGGAGATGAAATTGAAACTTTCAGTTTCCCTCATGAAATTGAAACTTTCAGTTTTCCTCATGAATTTGAACAGCCACTTGACAGTGAAAAGCAAATATGGTTGTCGTTTGTAGATATAAAATAAACTAAACTATGATCTTAATTAACATAATAAAGGTTAATTCTTGTTCGGTCACAGAAATGTATGAGAATTGAACGTTCGATTACTGATATATGTTATACTTTTTTTTTATTTTTGGTTTGTGCAAATAGAGCCAGCAGGAGTGACATGGTATTTATAAATAAGTTAGATGATACAGTGCTCTCTGCCTAAGAGTCCGATCTGCCTAAGAACGCGCCTCTGCTGCGAAATAGAATTTTTCCTCTATAATTTACCCCTTTTAGAACCCGCTCCGGGCACTCCCAAATAAAAAAAATCCGCCTAAAAGCCTTATGTGGGACCAAAACATCCAAGTCCTTATGGTATAATTTCACATCATATTGTCCACTTGAGAAAAACGTACAGTGCAAGATGTGCAGTAAAATGAGGACAGGGGTGGAGAGATCAGAGAGACAAAAGAATGGAAGTGATAGTTGATGTATGACTGCATTATCAAGCCACGTTGTTGACTAATACGTGACCATTTCTTTGTTTGACAATACGTGGGACAGCAGTTGGAATTGGCTTTGTGGGTAAGGAGTAAGTTTACCCTCCTGACGGGTCAGCTGTTTTGCTACTTCGGTCGGTCTGTAAACATTTAAGTCACTCATGTGATTATGCCTGGAGTTGCATAAAAATATCATGTTTTCAACAATGATACTGTTACGTGAAAACCCACACGGTGTTTAAGCGCTGGGCAATATTGATGTAATCATACACTGAAAAGATCAGGAATATCTAATTATCACATACACACAGGGATGAAGGATGTACTTATTTGCATAGTGGATAAATCTTTAACTAAAGGTTATCTTACTAGTGATGACAGTCCGTGGTCAGACGGGTTGCGTAACTTTTCAATCCACCTAAGAACCCGCTTTTTTTTGTCTCCCGATGACCTGGTTCTTAGGCGGAGACCACTGGTATAATAAAATTCTTCTTTTCATATTTTTATAAAAGAACCTGCCTAAGAACCTGCTTTTTGCATCTCTCGACCACCTCATCCTTAGACGTAGACCACTGGTATAACAAGATTCTTCTTTTCATAGTTTTGTAAAAGTGAGCCTGTGATAAACTCTGGTACAGCAGCATTAAAAACCTTATCCGTCTTAAAATTTGAACAAAGTGAAACAAAAAGTCATTTTTATTTGTAAATTTGTCAGTATCTAGTTTGCATGAAATGAGAAATAAATGACAGTGGCAGTTTAATTTACATAATTTGTTTTCTTAAGAAGCCTTTCAGTCCTAAGTAAGTAGGATTAGATGTATCTTGGCTTTAACATTAAGTGGCTGCCTGTGTTTGTTGAGAATTTTTATGTGAAGGAATTTGGAAATTTTGTTGAGACAGTAGCACTCAGCCTACTCTTGAACAATTTTTGCGAAGGGTTCTTTAAAGTGCATAATGCACAGGTCTTCAGAAGCTCTCTCCACAAGAAGCTGTTGAGTCACCGGAAAGAAATACAGCTTTTAATCTTTGTATCCTTTCCATCCCTTGATGGGAGGATTCGCAAGTTGAATCCGCAACCCACAGCATGAATTGTTCACCATGAGGCAGATGCCTTACAAAGTTTTAGACAGATCTCATGATTTGGTGGTTTTTGTAATTTCAGGGGAAAGGGGAAACTACTCCAAATGGTTTAAGTCATTGACCATTTCATAGCATTATCCCCCTTGCTTTCATTTCTTCTTTCACATCATTTTCATCCACTACATCAATTTACAAAAAATATCTTAAAATTAAGATGACTGACCACCGGCAAATAATGGAATACGTCAAAAAAGTGGAAAAACAATATAAGAATTTTGAATTGAGTTAATAAAAGAAACTAATATCTCTAGCCAAATTTTTTAGCCCACTCGGCTCTGCAATACATCAATATTCAGTAAGTTGTCTGTAAGTAATAACGGGATGTCTATACCATAGCATTAAATTATTTTGCAGCATTCATCTGAAGAAGTGCAGTGATATGAATGTTGACATTCCAAGGGACATGTCCATGAATAGTTCCTTTATTTTTCACAATACTTATGCTTTGCAAGATGATGTGAATGGAAAAAAAAATAAGAAAATTTGAGATGTTGCTTATGATATATTCGTCAATAGTTTTTAGATTTATGTACATTATGAAGCTATGTGAGCAGTTTTTGCCCAGTAAAATCAAATTAAAAAACAGGTCGACTTCATAGATATAAAGCAGTGTTATGGATTACATAAGTCTTAATTGAGAAAGGATCTGTAGAAGTACATGCTAGATTATAGTTAGTATGCCCCTTGCATCATCCTATTGGTCTGTCAGCTGGTTTGACCTATCGTTGAAATTATGAAATATATGCAGCCTTCTCACTGCTTAAATCATAGGATGAGGAGCTTTAGTTCATTTGTAACAACTTTGATATGTAGTAACATTAGTGCAATAAAAATAATTGTACAATTTCTCTCTGTTAAGTTATATCATGGAACTGAGGCACTACACCATTTATTTTGACCTGTAACAGGATCCGGGATGCATTCTTCAGGCGTTTTGGGGGGCATAACTCCATTTATTTTGTCTCGTGGAATAATACATTTGATGACCATGGGAGAAACCTTCGCAGACAAGCTTATTAAATATGAATGATACCTAATGTCTCAGCATTGGCCAGATAACTTCCATCGCTCTTTCTGGTCTTTCCCCAGAGATGGGGACCCGAAAATGGGATCCTGGCGTCCTCACATTATCACAGATTTTGTCATATCATTTGGGGATTTCCTCAACCACATCCACATGAGATCCGTCACCTCTTATCTGTCTTCCTCATTTATTAAGATTCCTTGTAATCTTTGGTAATTTCATGAAACAATTTTTTCTTTTCTTTCCACTGTGTTCATGGTATTCATCATAGTCCAGAACTTACATTCTCAGTCTTTTTTCTTTCATGTTGGATATTTGTTGTTGTTTTTATTTTTTTTTTTAATCGCTCCCTTTTCGCTTTCTTTATCTGGTCGTTTCTTATAGGAATCAACAAATAATCATGTCAATGCCTTCTTATGTCAGTTCTCACACTGGCTTTACCTCACCCTCCCACCTGCCCCCCCCCCCCCCCCCCACTTCCCACACAACGCCATCATTGTTTTTTTTTTTTTCTTCTTCATTTTTAATTGACTTTACTTTCCCTCTTTTGTTCTGTTATTTGTTATTGCTTTGAACTCATTCTGTACCACCTTTATGTGTTTCCATGTCGAAAAATCTTTATTCTTTTCTCACTTCACCTGCCTTATTTGGCGTTGCTAGCTCATTCTTCTGTAGTCACACCCACGCCTGTGCAGTCATTTACAAGGCAGTTCTACAATTCTCCTGACCTTGCTATTGCTTTCGTTTTGTTTTGTTTGTTTGTTTTCTGTTTTTTTGGTTTTTTTTTATTATTATTATTATTTCTTTTGTTCCTTATAAATGGGACGAATTTATGCATTTGAAAGAGCGAAGAACACAGTTGGGATAAAGCACACTTAAAAAATAAAACCTGATTTGCGAATTGAAAGATGCAGTGTCCTTAATTTGCTGGCTGAAATTTGACTTGCAACCCAGCTCTGGCTGTGCAAGAGAAGAAAAGA
Organism: Peronia verruculata; assembly: GCA_038406235.1. Taxonomy (NCBI): domain Eukaryota; kingdom Metazoa; phylum Mollusca; class Gastropoda; order Systellommatophora; family Onchidiidae; genus Peronia; species Peronia verruculata. The sequence goes on along the minus strand of JBCAUA010424793.1, from coordinate 11,702 downwards.
GAAGAGGGATACGGACGTACTGTAGGGAAATGGATGAGACAAGCATCTCTCTGGGAGAGGCAAAAGAAAGAACGAGAGCTCCGGGGAGAAAAACAATAAAACAAAAACTCTGTGGGATTTCCAAGCAAGGGAGCTAGGAAAAAAAAAAAGTGAGAAATTCTGAGCAAAAATGGAAAACAGTGGGGCGGGGAGTGGGAGTTTTTGTTTTGTTAATCTTTTTAAGAAAGGGGGGGGGGGGGGGTGAAAGAAGAAAAGATAAAAAAGGCTGCAAGTGTCATGGGCCTCATGGGGCTTCTCGGAACTGTAAACTTCAATTTGGTCGTATCGATCCAATTTGGCCCCTGTGCATGGGCGGAGTAATTGTTGCCAAGCCAGCATCCTTGTCCAGGCCATGTTGTTCTCACGGTTTTTTGTTTTGTTTTCCCTTTTTTTTTTTTTCAGGTTGTTGTTTTACTTACAGGGTAAGTTGAGAACTTGGTGGTCAGGCATGAGATTGTGTGACCACATAAGTATCAGTAGAACCAATTTTAAAATCGGGAGACCCAGTTTAGAACATTTTTCTTGGGCAAGGACGAGGACAAAGCAAGTTCACAGCCATGACCTTCCACAATTTAAGAATGCATTGTTTCTGTTTTTATTTTTAAATATAAATTTATCATTGTGCGAAAGGAGTATCATTTGGTTGAACTGGGGTAGTACACGATTTCACATATTCCGTACGTAAAAAGTTGAGGCCTCCAATTTAATTGAAGGCACAGAATTTTGCGAGTCAAGCCAGAAGGACATGAGGTTGTTCTTATAAACACTGTTGTTGCTGTTGTTGTTGTCAATGATTTTGGTGTAGTCGTGCCAGTTGAGCACTCGGGTTTGACTGGCCATGTTAAAGAAGTCCCATCTATCAGTACCAGAACATGATGCCAACAGGTCAGGCAGAAGAATGTTGCTCTTTGTGACCCAAACGCACCGGAAGCGGTCATTCCTGGCGACCCATTGTAAACATATACATGTATAGGACTGGATTATAGGCTTAATACTTCTGATGTTTTCCATCACACTGACAAGGTTTCCCGCGCTTATACCGTGGCAAACTGAACATTAGCCTCTTGACACACCATGGCATGAACTACAGATGCAGTCACAATTATCAATAGGAACGCCAGTCCTGGAGATGAAATAATATGTATCCAGTCCATAATGAAAACTGTTAACAAGTACATAGTATAACATACACACTGGGTCGATGTTGCGGTTTTGGTCACTCGTAAGCCCCTTCATCACCTTTTCTAATGAGTATATAGCCTACTGGGACTTGTATGTACATGCATTTGTTTGTATATCGTTTCTCTAGCGTTTGCAAACAAACAAACACACACATACACACACACACACACACACACACACTGAAGAAAAAAGAAAGAAAGAAAGAAAAAGAAGCAGGGAATGAACGTTTGATATGGCAGAGGAATGTTTTGTCCACTCTAGTAGGATAAAATAACTCATGTTTCTGAAAAATACTCGTGGGCACGCTGGCTGACTGTAATTGTGGCGACATAAATAAATGGTAATCGACAAGCCCGAGGCGGTACAGGTTAGAGGATCAGCCTTGGATATATTTCATAGCTTAGCAATTAGAATAACAATATATATGATACAATAATAATATATAATAAATATAATATTTATATAATATGTATATAATATTTATATAGATACAATACATATTTTACTTGTTACTTGCCTTGCGAGAAAGAAGATGAGTTCGGTGTGTTGGGGGAGGGGGGAGGCTTTTTAGCAGTCATTTTTTGGTGTGATTGAATAATGGGAGCGTTCAAAGGGCATGACTGAGAGCAACTATTCATTATTCTCATTGATAAATTGATCGATTTACTGCGTCTTTGATTGATTGATTGATCAATTGATGTTTCAGGGAATGTAGTCGACGCGAGAAGTATGTTTAGTGATGCATGTTTGAATATGGATTGGCATCTGCCATGTTTGAAAGCAGAGACAGTGTTGAAAAACAAAGCTCGTCGTGCTAGATCGAAACAGCGTCCCAAATGGCTGGGTCGTAATAAATGAAACTATTGTGACATTTATAGAAATATCGTGACATACGGTACATACAATTGAACAAATAACTGACAATAGTGAACGCCTAGAAAAGAGACTTGTTTATTTATATAATGAATTTTTGCGATATTTGTGCCCAAGCGCTAAATGCGGTTGGTAAAACCAAATGCTTACCTTGTCGCGCTTTCTTTAATCTTGTGATCAATTTTCATGAATCATAAGAGTATGATATATAAATGAATTTGTTTTGCTCGAAGGAAAGAATGGCTGAATGAAGGGCTGACGAAGGGACTAAGTGGTTTACTTTATGATATTAAAGCTTTTGTTTCATCGCACAAAACTCCTAATGTTATTGTAGACTTTCATTCTTTTGTAAAATCTGCTCGAATCTCCTGCTTTTTCCCAAATTCCTCTTCACGTGTTCACTGCCAGCAGCTCTGTACTTTGATTTTCGTTTGCTTTTCTGTCCTAACCAACGTGAACTCAGCAAACCATTGAAAGGCCAACCATCAGTAATTCTATTGAAATCAGGTGTACTTCAATCTGAGCATATTAAGTTGTATTGGACCGACCGATTAGTTAGAAATGGTTTCTCAAACCAGGCGTCGTTATCGCCCTGGCAGTGAAAGGGTTAAAGTCCTGAAAGACCAGGCAATCAATATTTCAGTTTACATCCACGGTGTTTCTGCATAGGATATCCAAAAGATATTGTCAGTTTATTTTTCCCTGTTGGCGAAATGTTGGCTCACTAACAAAATGTGCTGATTGGTTTGACAGCTCAGCTGGTGGCGCTCTCTGCAATTCATAATAACACAAACCCTCTGTTTCCGTTGGACTGCTTATAGTTATAGACATCATATTTCTTATTCTAATTCCACTAAAATTTTTGAATAAATCCTAAAGATCTTACTTTATAGAATTTTTTTTTTTTTTTTTTTAATTACATATACATACATGAATAATTGTAGACAGAAACTTGTTATTCTTATGATTTCCCTGATAATTTTGGGTGACATTTCAGAAAAAAAAAAAAACACCCACAACCCCTAGGGATTTCATGTAACCTTTTTCCTGAGGGTGAATGAGTAGATAGATTAATTGGCAAAGAGGAAGGCGAAGAACTGATAAGGACAGACAGAAAAAAACCTAAGGCAGGAAGACAAGGTTAGTGAGTAGGAAGCGACGCACTGGAGTAGAGATAGACAGATGAGACAGATGGAATAGGGCCAGGGAGCTTAGAATGGACAGACAGCAAAATGTGAAGGTAGAATGTCGCGATTAGTGGGTAAAGAATGACAAATGAGAAAGGACGAGTGAGACCAATGAAGAAAGATGGACCAAAGATTCAAGAACAACTGTGATGTTTGCATTGTAAAGTCACTGACCCAGAGATATAACTTACGTTCTGATGTGGGCTGATCAGCAGACAGTTTTGGGCCCTCCTCCTTCCCTTACATCGTTAATTTGAAATATCTTATTCAAATCCCCCAGGGTGCACAGTCATAATATGCTCGCGCTACACACGGATCGGATTAAAAGATACACAGGCTTTGCATTCAGAAACTTTTGATGAATTTGCGACTGCCTATTAGGCATTATCCAACCCCCCCCCCCCTTCCTTTTTTTTACACTTTTTTTTCTTTCCGTCCTTCAAGTTATATTCAATTTTTTTGCCGTAGGAGATAAACTACGTTACGCACTGCTCTACATAAACTGGATCATTGTGGCCAATATAGACAAATGAAACCATTTCGTTGTAGGCTGTCCTGTAGCAAATGTGATTCAAATTTTCTCACAAAAGTCATGTCTGCTTACTTTAACTCCCCCCCCCCCCCCAAAAAAAAAAAATCTGTTTGATAGCAAATAACACCTTTTTCCGTGTGCTAGCTATGTCCGTGGGAATACAGTTGAATAATGGCAATACTGTATGTAGCTAGCGCTTCTGAAAATCGAACCAACTCTTAGGCAAACTCGGTCTTGCGCCAGGCGTATTTGGAATCATAATTACAGCCTGCGGCATAGATCTGTGCAAAATCTGAATGTCACTTTGATGTCACTCGCGGTGCATACTTCTCTGTCATTGTGGCAGGCAAAAGGAAAAAAGGAAAAGCAAGAAAAGGAACAATAGAACAAAAAGTCTCGGCCGGGAATTACTCAGGTTTGCTAGAGTTGGCTTGGGATAAATTGAGTTTAATTCCAACTTACCAGTTACATTTTTGTTACATTTCTATTACATCTTTTAAAAAAATGTTTCATTGAAAAATGTTTTTAAAAAATTTAAAAAAAAAAAAAAACATGAACAGGAAATAGAATGTGTGTTACAGCGCTTTACTGTCCTTAGATGACCTTAGTTTGCTAGTATATAATTACGTGATTCTCGCGTATGGTTTATAATTAGATGTTTTTTTTTTCCCTCGCCATCACAGAAACTAAAGTGTAAAGGGGGGGGGGGGGGGCTGTGGGTTTCACGCTTTTAGATAAGAGTCGCAAAATCGTTGCAAGTCACTGACCAAGAGATATAACTTAAGTTCTGATGTGAGCTGATCAGTAGACAGAGTTTTGGGCCTCCCTCCTTCCTCTACATCGTTAATTTGAAACATCTTATTTAAATCCCCCAAGGCGCACAGTCATAATCTGTTTTGCTTAGAGATCTGTTCTAGAAGTGAGGGAGTTTGTTTGGGAAGGGGAGGGGGACTATTTCTTTGATAGTTTAGCGAGTTATGTCCCCTTGTATGGAATGCACGGTAATTTCGCCATCTTTGATTTCCTCCAATGCTAGAATGACATTGGCTTCATTGATACGTTTATCCATTTCTTTCTTTCTCTCTCTCCGTTTTTTTTTTGTTTTTTTGTTTTTGTTTTGTTTTGTTCGTTTTTCTTTGTTTTGTCTTTGTGTGCTTGTGTGTATGTACGAACGTTCAGCCTTCACATGTTGTCAGTCGACGTATTAGAAAAAAAATCAAGAAAACACTTGCACACCCGCGCCGCGCACACATTCACACAAATGAATAAATGAAATAAAAAGAAATTAACAGACAGACAGACAAACAAAGAGAATGGAGAGTTCTGGAATTGTGCGACTTCACCCCCCCCCCCCCCACCCCCTCCTTTTTTTTCCGAGTTAACAGTGAACAAGTTTATTTCGAGATACCTCTCTTTTGCACCGACCTCTCAGGCCAGGAGGAGGACGTGTGTCTTGAAAATGAGATGGTATGGAAATGATAGGCTGGGACTGGGAGAGAAACCTTCTGAGCAAGCCAAGCTCAGGATGTATGAATATGGATCAACTTTGTGAAGATCTCCTGTGGTAGATCGGAAACTGGGCATTATAGGAAGGCATTTTAATATCTTTGTGGCCATTTCATCTGCCAGTTACAAACCAGACTCGCCTATTGTACATTACTGTTAGTTAGCCGAATACACGAAAAGGAAAACACAACAACAACAACAGCAACGAAACATTAAATGAGTCACAGAGATGCAGTTGGTTTTTTTAGAGACCTTTTTTCATTTTTATAGAGCCCAAATAACGTGTATTGGAAAGAGGACAATGGGAAATGGGCGAAGGGTGGGGTGGTCGGGAAGGGGGGGGGGAGGCGTCGGTTCAAAGGTTAAACAAACGATTCACGATATTCTTCGAACCGACCTTGTTTCAAGGTTATGGCTGAGGTAGCATTAACTCTTAGGCTGCCAGGCCAAAATAAATAAATAAATAAACAAGCTGGAATTTTAAGAATCATTTTGTTGTTCAAAGTTTTGGCTGTGGTATCGTTTGCCTACAGATATCACAAAACTAACAGGACATGTAGCCTAGATAGTTAGCTGTAAACAACTGATAAACGCTTCGCTTGTGACACGGAAATGTTTCAGAGTAGATCTGAAGAAATAATCTCGCCGTAAAAGGGTTAAAAAGAACATTGCACAGACGTAGGCAAGTATAAATTATATGCAATTGCAGGCAATTGCCTGTAATCCCCTCTTCTTTTTCTCAGAAGCTCTGGAATTAAAGAAGCGGCACACGCATAACGTATGTAAAATCACCAGGTTTGAGGAAGTTATGAGCGTTCAGCATGAGAGAGGAAAACTGGAAATGGAATGCGGGTTGAAATTCTAATTGAACGAACATGTCCCCAGGGATGCAGGCTCACATTTGACCGGCAGAACGTGAGGTGGTGCCCACGTAATTACTTTTGTGGAAAATGGGATTTTAAATCCTCGAGACCCAAAGCCAAGAAATCCTTGGATCAACGGCAGCGTATACGTAGGCCCTAACACAGATGCGTTCTTGCATGCCTACGTCCACACATACCCGTGCGAGCATTGTTGTGCTTGAGGAAGGGAAGGTGGCGGAAATGAATGGACAAGTGGATGGGTGGATGGATGGATGGATGGATAAATCGATGGATCACTGGTTGAGTTAGAGGAATGATGGATAGATGGACGGACGGATGGATGGATGGATTTGTATAGACGGGTGGATGAAAGGTATTGGGCAAGCAGGATAGGATGTAGATGGATGAATCGGATTGATGAATGGATGAAAAGGGGATGAGAGGATGGATGGATGAATAGAAGGATGGATGGATGGATGCAGGGATGGTTGGAGTGATGGATGCAGAGATAGATGATTGAATGGAGGAGGGAAGGTGAGAGAAATGGACAGATTGGTAAGTGAAAAATTTGAAATGAGAGACTTTTCCTCATTATGCTCTTATACATGTTTTACTAGTCGAGCGAGGAACACGAAGACCTCACAGTGCTCAGTGACACGTAGTTAGCAACGACATCAACAACGACCCAAACTCTTTTGTGTGTTATCAACGTCAAGATTTGGCAGAAATAAAAATATCATAAAAGTATTTCCATTCTATAGTAGAATATCTCAAAGGATGGAACGAAGAGACCAGAAGAGAATGCAAGTAATAACGGGAAATTCTACACGACACAGGGGTTATTGGTATATAAAACTAATTTCTTCAGGCCGTCTATCACCAAATCCCCGAAGGATGAACCGGGGGGCAATCCAGCCGCTGACGGATGTTCCCGAGACTGTCTGAACCGTGAGTGGTGTCTTCAGTAGTAGACAGGCTCACCTCTTGAAAGTCGCTCAGATCTGTTCTGTCGGAGAGGATGTCAAGAGGGAAAGTGGAATAAAGGTTTATTCCCTCTTTATTTTTCGTGATAGGATATAAGCCTTCAGCAATCGATTCGAACCGGAGGAAACTTGATATGTGATTAACTTAGAGGAAGAACAAGGAAGCCGAAAAGGATTTAAGGAAAGAAAAGAAAACAAAAGAAAAAAAAATGAGGATCGTAAAGAGCATATTGGATTTCTGTCTCTATCTCTCCTACTGCTGAAGTTGAGGACGCCAGGATGACATGGGAAGATTAAAGCAATTCATGAGGGGAAGTGAGCCGTTTGACTGGGCAGATCAACGAGACGGCTCTCACAGATTCGTATGTGATGTGAGAGAGGCTTCTTTTGGCAACGTCTAAGACAAGACGCATTTTAGTTCTATTTCGCGAATCGTCCTTTTGCAAAATATAATTATCCGTGACAAGCACTGCAGTTTTGTTTCTTTGTTTGTTTGTGTTGGGTTTTAACGACACATCAAAACGATTACGGCTATATTGTGTCAAGCATGGTAAAATACGTTTACATATCAAATCAAGAGAAAGAGAGAAAAGAAAGCGGGGCAGAAGACAGGAGCAAGGAGAAAGAAAAGAAGTTTCTCCCCTGGAATGTTGAGGATGCTCTCCAATGGAGACACCCCCACCGATGGCGGGCTTACACTGCCTGCAGGTGGAAGCAGAGAACCTAGTTATAAACCCGGGGCCCCTGCGGGGGGGGGGTGTACTACAGTTATTATGGTGCTATAATGCTAAGAGTGGTTGCAGCTGTGATTTTGTTGTTGTTGTTTTTGTTGTTGTTGTCGTCGTTCTTTGTTAGTCTGAGGACGAGCAAAGCGGGCTCGAAAATTTGGCTTTCCATTATTAATTTCCATCGCATCAGTTCCTTATCTTGTTATTCTTGTTTTCTACATTCTGGAGTTAGCGGTTGACAGTTTCTGATTTATATTTCAAGACATTTCTGTGAGATGATGATGGCAATGATGTTCGTTTGTTTCGTTTATGTTTTGCACCGTCGATGAACCCAGTAGAGTGAAATATTATCGATCCTGATACGTTTCCTCCTGTGTTTACCAAATACTGAAATAGTATTACGTCTTGCAGTTAAGACTCGGAACTTGGGCATTAGGCAACTTTCAAGAACTATGGTAACTGCTGGATTGTGTACATCACCCCCCCCCCCCCAATTTTATTATTATTTTTTTTCACTTTCGTCTGTTTATCTCTGTGTGTGTGTGTGTGTGTATGTGTGTGTGTGTGTGTGTGTGTGCGCGCACGCCCTTTTAAGTGTGTGTACGTGTGTGCGCGCGCATGTATTACTGATGTCTTTTTTTTTTGTTATGTCAGCTATGCACTTTCACTTAACTGCATAATGAAAAGGGAAGGGATGTGGAAGCAAGTGGAACTCCTTTGCTTTCGTTTCGGTGCAAATTCCCTCATACGTTTTTGAAAAATAATTGCTCTTTGGGTCTTCTTTCTTTACTTCTTTGTCTTCGGAACAAAGCCATTTAATATCGAACTACGTGCCAGCCGTCTTGGGGCTTGGAAAGCAGAAGCCAATTTGTTGGTCGCCAGCTAATTTACTTGAGATTTCTGACGACTGTCGTCTTACTTTGGGAGTAGGGGATGGGGTGGTTTACCATGGAAGCGTTGAGTTCTTGTCTTTGTAATAACCCTTAAAGACCTTTTTTAGTTCCCGTGCCGTACTTGTGTCTTGTGTGCAGGTGTGAGTATATATGTCCCCCCCCCCCTCCCATCCATCTCTATGTCTCTCTTTTTCATTGGACGTTTGTTGCTTCTGACGACATTTACTCTGTTTCGCTATTTGATAACTGAAAACGACATACCTGTCTTTCAGTGTATTGCAAAGTAAAAGTTCTGTAACTCTTTCAGAACAAAACTGACGAAACCGCCTTTTCTTTATTATTCTTATCCCCCCCCCCCCACCCCCTTTTTTTTTCTTAGTGTTAATTGTTGTTTTGTCCAAAAACTGAGTTGATGAACGTGTGTCACATTGAGTAAGTGAGTGAGAGGGAGAGAGAGAGAGAGAGAGAGCGAGAGAGAGAGAGACTTTAGAGCGATGAAAGAGAGAGAGAGATGAAAGAGAAAGTGAGAGAAAAAAGAAAGGTGTGTGTGTGTGTGTGTGTGTGTGTGTGTGTGTGTGTGTGTGTGTTTTTATTGAGAAAGAAATTAATTTGTCTCGAGATGTTAGACGAAAGAAGACATTTTGTTGTAGAAACGGCTTCTTAGAATTTGCTGCAATCCATCCCGAGGATGGAGAGAAGGTTCTTTGGAAGGGGAAAAAAAAAGCTTTTCAAAGCTGGTGAGTATATACAAACCTGATTGAGATACTTAGTGACAGAGAATTTGACAATAGACATCGTTCTTGTGCTGGCTTGCTTTTGTTCTTTTCATGTTATTGTTTTTATTATATTCTCTTTTCTTTTATTTGATTTTTAGCTGGAAGGCAAGGTTTGGTTATTGTTATTTATTTATTTGTTTATTTATTTATTTATTTATTATTATTATTATTTTTTTTTTTTTTTGTAATATAAGCCTTCACCCTCTGATATCATTACATTTATCCTTAAGGAGCAAATCAGTACGTTAAATAAGACAGTTATTATTGAAATAAGATCTTAGAATGGAATATGGTTAAAGGCATATACAGATTTCAGACTGAACAATGGATATTTAACAAGCTGATATCGTTGTTATTTTCTGGGCAGATCATCTGTTTTAGTGGTCTTTGTTTAAAACAAGATTTTGTTTAAAAAAAAAAAAATAGGATAAATTATAGGCAGCTTTAAGGGGTACGTAGGTTAAATTTCTTTCTTTCTTTCTTTCTTTCTTTCTTTCTTTCTTTCTTTCTTTCTTTCTTCTTTCTTTTTTTCTTTCTTTCCTTCTTTCTTTTTTCTTTTTTACTTCTTTCTCTCTTTCTTTCTTTTTGCCTGTCTTTCCTCTTTTATTCTTGCTTTGTTTTTTATTCCATCTTTCCGTTTTCTTTTCATAGTACTTTTTTCCTACCTTCTTTATCTCTTTCTTTCTATCTTTTATTATTTTCTTTCTTTCGGACTAAACAAACACCTCCCATACTAACACTTCAATTGTCTTGAGATTCCGTTCAGACGGTCTACAGACTTATCCGAAAAATTAGAACTCATTTCTTACTGTTATGGCTGGAAGTCCCCCCGCCTCTGTAAGTTTTACAAACTCGGATCGTCGCCGCTGCCAGAATAGAGAGATAATCCTCCCTAGAGATACTGAAGACGTATAGTCAGTGGTAAAGGGTTCTACCCCCAGGAACTAAGAGCTGGAGTAAAGGAAGATGTGATTTGTGTCCTCGAGAGGATATTGGTTGCTGGTCACTGGGACTGGGTGTAATCGTGGTAAAGTCACATAAATCGTAAAGGACAGATTACAACAGGATTACACGATCTCGATAATTCTCTGATTATAATCCATGATGTTTGTTTGTTTGTTTATGTTGAAGTTTAACGACACATCAGCGCGATTACGGTTATAATGTGTCAAGAATGGTCAGATACGTTTACAAGTCAAGAAGAAGAGAGGAAAGAAAGCTGGACAGAAGACAAGAGTAAACAGAGAAAAAAAAAAGAGATATCTCCTCTGGAATGTCGGGAATGGCACTCCATGGGAGACACCCCACCGATGGCGGGTTTACACTGCCTGCAGCTAGGAGCAGAGAACTTGCTTATAAATATACCTTGCCATTGTGTATTGATGCTAAAAATAACAATAACAACACGACCGCCAGTCACAACAAGAACAACCTTACAATTGCAATAACAATGACAGTAATCCAAATAGTAATAATGATAATATTTTTTGCCCTGCGGAAGAATCAAGAAGGTTAAAAAAATTTGGCTAGCTATAATATAATTTCTCCCACATCGAATTGTTATTTGCCTCTTTTGGTGCATCTGATTTCTTGCTGGTAGACAGTAGTTTATATTTTAAAACATTTTTATGAAATGATAAAGAGATAAACATACAGGAATAACGAGAACAAAGCAATGAAGGAAACTAGATACCACATCATCGCTTGTCAACCCGCTTTTTATTTCTTCCATAAAAAAAAACACGGCTTTGTGAGATTGTCATCAGTTTTTGATTTTATTCGACTACTTGTATTTGGAGGAAATCAGTTGTCGCGACCACCAAATAAATCGAAATATCGCCCAGACCGAACCAGGCCTATGAGGATTGAAACTGCTCGGAGTCGCGATGGACATTTGGGACGTTTGGAGGAAATTTTGGCCATGTCCGAGGCCTAATCAAGAGTGGCGCGTCGGCAACAGATGGCCACAATCTGGACATCTTTCCAATCGTCCCGCTGTATGTCTGTTTATGTGTGAGCATGCGCGTGTGTATGTATATGCGTGTGTGTGTGTGTATGCGTGTGTGTGTGTGTGTGTGTGTGTGTGTGTGCGAGCGCGCGCATGTGTGTGTGTATGAGCATGTATGGGTATGTTCTGGCA